>CAUYON010150854.1:0-14807 GCA_963573935.1 Arctocebus calabarensis | reverse complement strand
AATGAAATTATACAATATATGACCTGTTGGGTCAGGATTCATTCAGTTAGCATAATGTTTCAAAGGTTTATCCATGTTGTATTAGGCATCGGCCTTTTAATGGCTAAATTATAGCCCATTGTGTATGTACATATACACACACATACAGATGCCACATTTTGTTTATCCATTCACCACTTGATAGGTATTAGGATGATACCCATTTTTTTCTTTCTTTTTTTTTTTTTTTTTGATACAGAGCCTCAATCTGTCACCCAGGATAGAGTGCCGTGGCACCACAGCTCACAGCAACCTCCAATTCCTGGGCTCAAGCAAGTCTCTTGCTTCCGCCTCCCAAGTAGCTGGGGCTGTAGGCACCCGCCACAACGCCCGGCCATTTTTTGGTTGCAGCCGTCATTGTTGTTTGGCGGGCCCAGGCTGGATTCGAACCAGCCAGCTCAGGTGTACGTTGCTGGTGCCTTAGCCAGTTGAGCCACAGGCGCCGAGCCAAACAACTTTAAATACAATGAAAATTACCAACTGACTTACCTACCTCTGGACAAAGAGTGCTTGCTGTTCAGATACACAGAGTATCTGCCCTTGCTTTTAAAATGCTTTTTGGAGATATGACCCTACTTGGTATCGGCTTTACCAGAGCCACAGTTAAATGAAAACATATACTGACTTCTTACATAATGTGGTTATTCAAAGAAAAATAAATTAATGTGATGAGTCAAATCTTATATTTTAAAAAAGGCAGGGCAACTAGATTCAACACGGAAGGCCAGATAGCATCTTATACTGAAAGAAAGAAGACTGCCACTGAGGTGCTGTGAGTACAATGGGCAGCATCAGAGTACGGACTGCAGGTTAAAGCAGTCGGTCAAAGCTAACTTTACTAACGGTGACAACTGGACAGAGCAGTGTAAAGGCACAGGCCTGTTCCCAGATAACACACTCCACAGTACCGTGGAGTAAAGCGGCAGATGAAACAGCCTCGTCTCAAATGATTTAGAGAACACACGCTACGGATGAATGATAGATGGGTGGATAGATGGACAAAAGGACAGAGTAATAAAGGAGATATAGTAAAATATTAAAATGTGACATATCAGGATAAAAGTACATGAATTTGTCTGTACTACTTTTGCAACTTTCCTGCGAATTTGAAATTTTAAAATAGAAGATTTTTTTAAATGCACAAGAGAACGAAGTTCCTTGCTATTCTAGAATTCTGGAATTATCCTCCTTCCTGCCAGACCTTCAACTGTTTTGTGGTATCAAAAAGAATGTGGACTGTTGCAGATATTTCTCCTTTCTATCCTTTGACCAGGAATCTTATCAATAAACTACCCTGACAAAGGTCAAAAGGTAGGAAAGAGGATATTAGGGAAAAGAATTCAAAATCCAGAAGGACAATTTCAAATAAACAAGGCTCACCTGCAGGTGGCTCGCTCAGCCACCTTTCGGGGATTTGGGGGGCCCCACCCTGAAGCTGGACGGCCAGCGCAGCAGCACAGGCCCCCAACTGCTTCTGAGATGCCCCTGCACCCATCCTCTGGCTACCCTGTAAACCACAGAAGCTCTTCCAAACCCCACAAAGTACCACTGGTTAAAACTGTCCGCCCTTTCAGGCCTCCGTCCATTCACCACAACTCACTTATAACGCATATGAAATATTTACCATAAGCAACTACAATTTTTTGTTTACTCCTGTCCCTCTCATCACATGAGCTGCATAAGGCCAGAAATGTTGTTTCTCTCATTCTAATTCTCCTTATAGCCCCAACTTCTGACACACAGTAGACAAATACTGTTGCTATTATTTCTTTAATAAAAAACTGAAATAAAGAAACCAGTCTAGGCATGGTGGTTCACACTTTGGGAGGCCCAGGGGGAGGATCACTTGAGGCCAGGAGTTTAAGACCAGTCTGAGCTGTGCAGTGAGACAGTAGTCTCTACCAAAAAAATACAAAATACCTGCAGTCCCAGCTAGCCAGGAGACTGAGGCAAGAGGGTGGCTTGAACCACCTGGATTTCGAGGTTGCAGTGGGCTATGATGATGCCACTCCACTTTAGCCTGGAAAACACCCAGACCCTGTCTCAAAAAAGCAAAAACAAACCCAAGCACACCTTAACCGTCACCTCTCTCCAAGCCATCCTCTTCTAAATAATATTGTACTGCATTCCTGGATGACTTCCATAACTGTAAGTAATAAAATGCATGAGAACTAGTAACAGGTCTGGCTTCTGAAAGACCCTCAGTGTTTGGTCCATGAATGTCAGAGAGAAGTCCCCCACATGTCCTGCCCCAAGTGTGACTTCTCCTGGGTTCAAATTATAACACTCCAAACACAAGCGATGTTTATTTCCATGCCATAATGTCACTACTTCTAGAATTCCTAAAACAGCATCTCCCAAAACCATGTTTGTAACTGTTACTAAAGAATGGAAATGAAGAATGAGGCCCGTGCCACTGCTGAAGATCGTAACACGTTAGGGTAAGAGAAGTCCAAACTGTCCTCCATAGGAAAAAGGACTGAGGTGTTTGGTTTTTCAAGCAGAATACAGGAAACCATGAACACGGATAATGTGAAAATGTGATAATCCTGTTCATCCTCCTTGTTACTTAAGCCTACGGAAGTAGGTGACCCAACAGTCAGATGACAGAGCTTACCTGTCGATTTTTATACACGGTTGGACAGCAACAGCAACAAGGTATGCTGGTCATATATCCTTAGCATTTATGGCAAATTATTAATCAAGTCCCACCTGAAACAATTTGTTAAATTGATTTTAATCACTGGGCCTCTCATGTGAAGCTTTGTATAATCAGCATTTCATTTACAAAATTAATTGCCTGATTGATTCTCGGGAGGCAGTTGCTGTCATTACCCCGCTGTCATGACTTCTGAGCAGGGTGTCACAACATGAATTCTGACAGTATGAGAAGCATTGCTATTTTAAAAATGGGTGAGGGGAGAAAAGAGGAAAACCAAAGATCCATTCCCACTTTCAGTCTGAAAGAAAGTAGAAAGTGTTGCGTGTTAATCACACTCGACAGCAAGGCCCTTCTGCCAAGTGAATTAATACACAAATCTAGGATTTGGGGCATGTCGAATTTTTAACTATCTTAAAATGGTAACTAGAATGTAAAAGCACAGATTCACCACTAGAAACTTGTAATCTATGTCAGAGAATACATATCTTGATATGTTAATATCAACATAAAAGTAGCACTGTCTTAGACTGACATTCTATTTGCCTACTGCCACTATTTCAAGTTACTATACTTTTTCTTTCTTAGGCTTTCTAATAAAAAATGAGCAGAAATTTTAAGATACAATATATCATTGTTAGCACATTGAAAACACATAAGCCTAAGTCTTCTGAATAATATTTGAGCATCTACTGTTAAATACACACTCTTATATTTCTTACTCATTTTTTTTCCTTTATTTATTTATTTTTTACTGAGACAGAGTCTCACTTTGTGGCCCTCAGTAGAGTAGTGTGGTGTCATACCTCACGGCACCCTCCAACTCATTAGGCTTAAGTGACTTTCTTACCTCAGCCTCCCAAGTAGCTGCGATTACAGGCACCTACCTGAACGCCCGGCTTTATTTTACTAGAGACGGGGTCTCACTCTGGCTCTTGCTGGTCTGGAACCTGAGCTCAGGGCAATCCACCTGCCTCGGCCTCCCAGGGTGCTAGGATTACAAATGTGAGCCACCACGCCCAGCCCTTACTCATTTTTTAGTATTCTACCCATATTTAATAGGTCTTTACCTAATAGCCTGTCATCACAATCAAATAACAGAGATAAGGATAAAAAGTATTTTTCATGTAAAAGAAAATGGGAAGAGTACTAAACAAAGGAGGAAAGGGGATTTTTAAAGTTATTGAGTATCGGGTGGCGCCTGTGGCTCAGGGAATAGGGCGCCAACCCCATATACCAAGGAGGGGGGTTCAAACCCGGCCCAGCTGAACTGCAGAACAACAAAAAAAAAAAACAGTCGGGCGTTGTGGCAGGCGCCTGTAGTCCCAGCTACTCCGGAGGCTGAGGAAAGAGAATCACCTAAGCCCAAGAGCTGAAGGTTGCTGTGAGCTGTGAAACCACAGCACTCTACCAAGGGCGACAAAATGAGACTCTTGTCTCCACACACACACACAAAAAAACCAAAAACAACAATAAAGTTATTAAATATCATTCTCCAAAAAGTGAGACAGCATTACCTGTATCATCCTAATGCAAATGCACTCACATAAGCATCAAATCAGCCAGAGAGTTTTTCTTTAGCACTGATTTATCTTTCCAGAAAAGATCCCCAATTCAACCAGCGCAAGGCTCACAGTTGCACTTTCCACTTCCTCAACTTTTTACAAAGAGACCACTGTAAGCCAACGTTTTCAAAGGCATAAAATAACTTTCAGAATATAGGGTGGGAGTGATTTAAAACAATCCCCTTTCAAGACAATACAATTCCAACTATGGCCTCTTTTAAGTGGGTCATTCTGAATAAAAGAGGCCCTCTCTGGGGATCAGATTGTACTTTACCTTCCTTTCCTTACACTGAATTTTGATTGCTATGCAGACCCACAAAATTCCTTTAAAAAACAAAGATTATCTTACAAATTTCCCCCATCATCTTATGACCAAAGGTGTTTTGTTTACTGGCTTGGTAAAGAGTGGTCCCAACTCCCACACTGCGGGTTAACTAGCCCGCAGAAAGGCAGCCTAACGGCCCCTCCTTCACCTCTCAGCCACATTACTCCCCAGCAGAGTAACAGCAATGGTCCCCAATTTTTACCTGGCATACAAGGAAGCCCTAAGTATTGATAAGGTGATATCTACAAACTGCACTACGTTCTGGAGAAAAAGCATTACGAAAGCATAACAGCATGTCTAGGCTACACAAGCTGGAATCATTTTAGAGACTAGGGTTCAAAAATTCAAAATCGTAACAATGTAACCCCTTTCGTTATAAGATAACCACAAAAAGAGCAAACAGAGTTCTCCTACGCATGTGACTAGCTGGTGGAGACACGGTATGTGTGACGCCAGCTTCACTACTGCCCACAACGGAGCTGCTTGGACAGCAGTTCTCAGACAGGAAAATGAACAGATAGTACGAGAACAAGCATGGGGCTAGGGTGAGGGTGTAGTCAAAAATGCAAGCCCGGGACTGTAACTTTCCATTTGGAAAAGGGAGGAAAACCATTGTTTTTTTTATAACATACCACATGAAAGTAGAGTTTGATAAAATAATCTCAACTGTTGAAGATTTGTAGGAAAAGAAAAGTCTAGCTTCCGTCTTTTCAAGGGAGGGGGGGCTGGGGGCCAGGTCTTTTGGAAGGAGATATCCAAGTGCTGGAAGGGGTGCGAGGAAACGTGTTTATCAAAAGGAGGTGCAAGTCAGAAACAGTTGAGAAGCGAAGAGCTACATGAAAGAAGAGGCATGTTCCTTTAGAGGCCACATCCATTCATCTATTCAATTATTCAACACTATTTAAACTAAATAAATATTCATGTGCAGGGTGCTACAGAACAATAAGTAGAGTGTAAATGGCCCTTGACATTAAGAAACAGACGCTGTACCAGAGGAAGAGAAGTACACAAATACTACAATAAACTTATGAATACCACAGAACAGAAGCATGTAAGTGCCAGTCCTACAAATGCAGCTGTGGGTAACGGCTTCTAGTGGGAAGGATTCAAGAGGAACTTATCATTTAAGGTAGATTAAAAAAAAAAGATACCCAGAAACATCAAGGCACAGATACAGCAGCAACAGCCTTATTTAACAAGGATCTACCACGCACTCAGCACTAGCAGGAGCATGCCAGGTCATCAGCGTTGCCATGCCCTGTTTCAGTGAAGGAAGCCGTCTCCTAGAGTCAGTAACCTGCCCAAGGTCAAACCACAACGTGATGAGTCACGACACTCTGGGGCATCTACACAGCCCTGGATATAAGCAAAATGTGACCAGAAGCCTAACGTGCTATGGACTAAACTGTGTCCCCCGCCCAACCCTCCCAAGATTCTTATGTGGAAGTCCTAACATCCAATGTGAGTATTTGGAACTAATGCCTAAGAGGTACTAAAGCAGCGGTTCTCAATCTGTGGGGCATGACTGTATTAAAGGGTTGCAGCATTCGGAAGGTTGGGAACCACTGTACTAAAAGTTAATAGAGATCAAGAGACTAGGCCCAAACCTGATAGGACTAAGGTCCTTAGGGGAAGGAAGTTAGGCAGGGTTCAGGCACAGGTACACCTGGGTTCTCTCTCTCTCTCTCTCTCCTCTTGCCCCCCCCCCCCACAGGCACAAAAAGACCAGGTGAGCACAAAGAGAGAGGGTGGCCACTTGTAAGCCGACAGAAGAGGACTTGAAATGAAAACTGCCCTGTCAGCACCTTGACCTTGGGCTTCCCAGACTCCAGAACTGTGAGAAGTACATTTTTGTTGTTTAGGTCACCCAGACTGTGGTATTTTGTTATGGCAGTCTCAGTGGACTACCACAAACCACTGTTATTTGTACTGATATGTAACATGCAACCTGCAGATGGCAAAATCCTAAAATAGCTCCCAGGGGTTCACGACCTCTAGTACTACACTTTTGTCAAATACAAGTCACACTGTTGAGTATAGGCAAGAACAGTGACTTGCCTCTGATCAAAAAATACTATAACAAAGGGATTTTGCAGATATCATTAAAGATCCTAAACATTTGACTTTAAGTTAATCAAAACAAATTGTCTTGGGTGGGCCTGGCCTACTCCAGTGAACTCTTAACGAGAGTAGGAAGCAGAAGTTAGAGAATCTTCCCTTTGGTGCCAATGAAGAAGCTGCTACAAACTCTATAGCCACCAGGAAAGGAATTCTGCCAACAGTCTGAGCTTCCCTAGTTGAGCCCCCAGATGAGAACACAGCCCAGCCGCTGTCTCCAGTGCCCCCTTCTGAGACCCTGAGCAGGGGATGCAGCTAAGCTGTGCCTGGGCTCTTGAACTTCAGAAACTCTGAGATAATGAACATGTGTTCTTTCAAGCCACTAAATGTTATGCAGCAAAAGAAAACCTCCCCACAAGTTAGTGAAAATAGCATGGGTTCCACTTACCTCCTTCTCACACCTACTTCCAAGCAGATTGATGCCCCTAACCTCTTCCCATGAGGACCTGTCACTGCTCAAAATATCAGTGTTGGTGCTCTGATATTTTCACTGACTAGAACCTTAAAACACACAGAAGTTACTGGGGGCACTTTGCTTTTCCCATTTCCAGACAAACTCCTCCTCATTTTCCAAACCTTTACTCAAAGATCACCTTCCCTGTCAACTCTGTCTTGAAACCACCAGGTAAAATAAATTCTCCCTTGTGTGGTCTCAGAGACCTTTGAGCAAGCCTCTATCGTCACGTTCAGGAGGTCTGGTTGCAGTTGCCGTGTCCTTGTCTCCTTGACAGCAGAAGCTGTTAAGCAGCAAGGCAGTTTACGAAGATAACGGAAAACACCCCTCACTCTGTGCTGGAGACAGAGCAGGAGCAAGAATCCGACCCAGTGGCCAAGCTCGAGGACCAGCAGCACAGGGCTGCGCAGTCTCTTGAGACCTTATCTCCTCATCCACAAAGCAGGATGGTTTGTAGGCAGGTCTTCAGAAAGTGGCAGTTAATACCAACTAATTCTGTATGCCCAGAAGAACCTTGCACAATACAGATTGTACATGGAATAAATATGACACAATATATTTGACAGGGCAACCTAAATTCTAACTCAAAAGACAACAGAAATACTAGCAATGATGCCAATCTAAGAAATGGAAATAAATGGTTAAAACAAACTATAACTATGTAATAGTACACGCATATATACTGACAAGGGGTACAAACGAGTTCAGGTGTTGTGTTTCCCTTCCTGAGCTTTCATATGGGAAACAGCAAAGGTCAGAATCAGGCCTGCTGACACCTGCCAGCCTCCACACACTCTTTTTTTGGTTTTTGTTTTTTAGAGAGAGAGTCTCACTCTGTCAGTCTGGGAAGAGTGCGGTAGCATCATCATAGCGCACAGCAACCTCAACTCTTGGGCTCAAGAGATACCCCTGGCTCAGCCTCACGAGTAGCTGCGACTTTAAGCACCTGCCACAACACCCAGCTAGTTTTTCTATTTTTAGTAGAGACGGGGTCTTGCTCTTGCTCATGCTGGTCTTCAACTCCTGAACTCAGGCAATCCACTCCCCTTTCCACCTCACTTTTGAACCCTATTCTGTCACCATCCGTCAGAAAGGTTTCCCAGGCGACAACTTAAACTCTCAAGTTTAGAGCTCCATCTCCGCCATCCGACCACCATTCACACCATCCTACCACATGGCAAAACCCTGCCCACCTCCACACACTTGGCCCTCACCAGCACTCTAAACATAACTCGAGAAGCCATGCAGTGTGGCCAGCTCCACGTCTGGCTGGTCTGGCTGGTCTCAGCCTACGTGACAGAGAGAGCTATTTCTCAACCATTTGGAACCAATAAACTCAAGGGAGAAGGGAGCCCCGTGCCTTTTTTGTTTAAGTGAGAAAAGCTCACACAGGGAGGCCAGGGCAGGTGGACCGCCTGAGCTCACAGGTTTGAGACCAGCCCGACCAAGAGCGAGACCTTGTCTCTAAAAATAGCTGGGCGTTGTAGGCAGGTGCCTGTGGTTCCAGCTACTTGGGAGGCTGAGGGAAGAGAATCTCTTGAGCCCAAGAGCTTGAAGTTGCTGTGAGCTGTGACGCCGCAGAACTCTACCAAGGGCAACAAATCCAGACTCTGTCTCAAATAAATAAATAACTAAATAAAGTAAGAAAAGCAAATCTTTAAATGCTCTTGGCAATGGTGTTACAGAAGCCTCAGATGTGTCTCCACTTATCAAAAAGCTATATCTAACCTATAATTCTATATTTAATGCAACTGATTCGCTAGTATCATTTTACAACTCGGATTAGGTTTCTCTAAACCCCTGTTTATTAGATTGCTTCCTTTAAACACACATGGTTACTAATTTGTTGCCAACTAATGCAGGTATCACATAAAAACATTACACTGCCACAGTAAAAGAGCACGCGTGAGATTATGTTTTATTTAGATTTCAAAATTAAAACAGAGCTCAAACTTTTATAACTATAAAATTTCTTTAAAAAAAAAAACTTTATTTCTATATAGATTTTGGATTAGTCAAATGTCTATCCCATTATAGCATCCTGTGTACAAAATGACCGCATCTTTCTTTCACAAAGCGTATGAAGCAAAGGCCAACAGACGCAATGTGGTTCTCATGTGGTTTCTTTTGAATCAGGAGGTCAGTCATGGTGGGGCACCGTTCAGCAGTCCACGGAGCTAAAACAGATTGAGCTTTATGTGCCAGGTTAAAACTATGCAACAAGCAACCTAGAGAACAAAAAGAAGGCATCCAATGCTTTACTAAATTAGGTTATTGGTGTTTTATATTTAAAAGATTAACAACTCAACCGAGTAAAACATATTAATGAATAAAAAATCTCTGAAAAGTAACTTTAGCAATTTGCTGAGCCATGTGACTCTGATTAACTTTAATTAGAGTCACACAGATAAAACAAACTCATATGTACAAATTTTAAGATATTTCTCCCCAAAGCACAATGAAATAAAAATCCATAACACTGTTTTTAATCAAGGATTTTAGTGCCTCTAAATCTTTGTTAAAAAACAACAGTCTCCTTCTTTTACATCAAGCTAAAATAAGAATGGAGAACAGGACATTTATTTACATTTTAAACCCAGATGAACAATAGGAATCTGCACAGCTAATGAAAAGAGTCCTTATGAACAAACAATACAGGTTAAAGTGTTTGCTTTGAGTTTTCATATGCAGCACACAGAGAATAAAGAGAATCTTTTAACTACACAGAGTTAATATACTTAAAAATATTTATTTTTTAATGTTAGCTGAAACTGCAAAAAAAAATGTAAAGATAAAAAAATGGAAGAAAGGCTCGGTGCCTGTGGCTCAACGGGCTAAGGCGCCAGCCACGTACACCTGAGCTGGCAGGTTCGAATCCAGCCCCAGGGCCCACCAAACAACAATGGTGGCTGCAACCAAAAAATGGCCGGGCGTTGTGATGGGCGCCTGTAGTCCCAGCTACTTGGGAGGCAGAGGCAGGAGACTCGCTTGAGCCCAGGACTGGAGGTTGCTGTGAGCTGTGATGCCACTGCACTCTATCCAGGGTGACAGCTTGAGGCTCTGTCTCAAAAAAAAAAGGAAGAAAAATGAGTATGCTGGGTGCAGTGAGTCAGGTCTATAATGCCAGCATTTGGGAGACTGAGGCAGGTGGATTGCCTGAGCTCACTGGTTAGAGACCAGCCTGAGCCAGAGCGAGACCCCATCTCTAAAAATAGCTGGGCATTATGGCGGGCACCTGTAATCTCACCCAGCTACTTGGGAGGCTGAGGCAAGAGAATCACTTAAGCCCAAGAGTTTGAGGTTGCTGTGAGATGTGATGCCACAGCACTCTACCAAGGGTGACAAAGTGAGCCTCTGTCTCAAAAAGAGAAAAAGAAAAATGAGTATGATTGCAAGATCTGTGATCTGAGGACTCTAAGAGAATTACAAGTGTTGACTTTAGCAGAGGGGCTTTTCTGGCTCATGGTTGATCTAGACTAGAGCCCGTGCTCACAAGGGCACCACATGACAGCCTGCCAAGAATGCAGTGAAGGCTCCCTTTTATCCAGAGATTATTTACAGAGTTATAGTCTATACTGCCTAGCTATCTTCTTGGGTACCACACCTAAAAAAGAACAAGTACTCTGAAGTGTTTCAAGATAGACATTACACCACTACAAGTTCTCTCCTCTACTCTCCCCATTATTATTTCTAAAGCTAACAAGATACAATGAAAATAACTCCAGAGGTAAAAAAATCCAGCTGATACCTTCCAAATAGGAAATGCTCTCATCTCTCAATTACCTTTGAAATTTCAATTACTAAATTCAATCACTTTGAAATGTCTGCCTCTGCTTCTACTTTGGAATACAATAGGGTTAAAGCATCAACAGCTGTACATCTAACAACCAGGAGGTTACTCTTCCTATAGCACACTCCTGGCAAACTTTGTTATGCACAGCACCCACTGACATAAGAGGCCGAGGACGGCTCTGAGGCTGCTAAAGAGGAAGCCATGCAGGGCTTACACCTGAAGGCCCTGCACTGACCATTCCCAGCAGATCCTCTTGGATTGCCTCAGAAGAGGATGACATTCCAAAATGATTCCCCAGTCCACAGTAAAAATGGCAATGTGTTTTCTGCATTGTTTAGTGACTGCTTAGACAATTGACAGCCTCTCTATCACCACACACACAAAATATCCAAATGAAAAAGCAGTACCACTGTGACGTGTCCAAAGGCTGAGGCTGGGCTGGAGAAAGAGCTCGTAGAGAAAACAGACCGTATGACCTCACATACAGATGTTTATGGTTATACAATTATATATGTACCATTTTAAAATAAAACATCAACTAAAAAATACATTTAACTTAAAAAGTAGATACTTCTGGCGGTGCCTGTGGCTCAGTGAGTAGGGTGCCGGCCCCAGCCAAACTTTTTAACAACAACAACAAAATGGTTGGGCATTGTGGCGCGCACCAATAGTCCCAGCTACTCGGGAGACTGAGGCAAGATAATCGCCTAAGCCTAAGAGCTGGAGGTTGCTGTAAGCTGTGATGCCACAGCACTCTACCAAGGGTGACAAAGAAAGACTCCATCCCTTTTAAAAAAAAAAAAAAAAGGTAGATACTTCTGGAAAGTGGAAACTGTACAAATGTGCGACACTTATTTTTGCCAGTATTTGAATCTTTTACAATGAAAACATATTCACATACTACATTCTGTAATTAAAAAAAATTTTCAATAACAAAATTCAAAAATTGGAGGAGGCGGGAATTAAGAAACTAATAAAGTACCTACAACAAGAAGAAATGCAGGCCCAGCAGGGTGGCTCAAGCCTGTCATCCCAGCACTCTGGGAGGCCGAGATGGGTGGATGGCCTGAGCTCACAAGTTCCAGACTGGCCTGAGCCACCAAGACCTCTGTCTCTAAAAATAGCCCAGCATTGTGGTGGGCGCCTGTAGTCCCAGCTACTTGGGAGGCTGAGGCAAAGGACTCACTTGAGCCCAAGAGTTTGAGGTTGCTGGGAGCTGTGACTGCACAGCTCTCTACTGAGAGCGACAAAGCCAGACTCTGTCTCGGAAAAAAAACAAAAGGAAGAAAATCAATTAAATAGTAGGCAGTTAAAAAAATAAAACGGACCACTGTGTGGACAATCAAGAACCCTAGTTTAAGCTGAGCAAGCTTCTTGCTTAAGGCATTTCAACAGAGGGCAATCTGCCTGCTCCTCGGAATCCCAGGTCCCTGTTAGCTGAGATCTCAAAGAATACAGAGTCGTGTAAACAAAGAAGCATAATGGGTGGGGTGGAGCAAGTTGCAAAATGTGGATGGAACTGGAAGTAGGAAAACGTATCCTGTCTAGAGGTTGGCAAATTACAGTCTTTGAGCCAAGTCTGGTTCCCTACTTGTTTTGGCAGGATCAGTAACCTAAGAATATTCTTTACATTTTTAAATGGGGGTGGGGGGATTCAAAAGAATATTGCAAAACGGGAACTTCAATTTCAGCATCCACAGTGTCACTGCACACTGCCTCCTCCGGCTCACTTACAGACTGCCTGCGGACATTCTGGTCCTGCCCCAGCAGAGTTGAGCAGTTGAAACAAACATCATTCGGCCCAGAAAGCCTTAAACTTTTACAATCTGGGCCTTTATAGGAGACGGTTACCAGCCCCAGATTCAAACACCTAACATGTTTCCAGCCGAAGCATCACCAAAAGACACCACACCAACAGTGTGCAGTGCGGAACCTCAGATTTTGGTCACAAAACCTGGTTTGAATCTGTGTCCGTAACTAAGTCACCTCACCTCACCGAGCTTCCTCTTCTGCATATACAAAACAGAGATTAACCCTGACAGCACTGTAAGGACTAGCACTTTGGAAATTATTAATACTTTATAGATCATTTAGCAAAAGCAAACAATTCCCATTTACACTTTAGCTGAAAATGTAATCCAGAAAGGAATGAGAAAACACATTCACCAAAATGTAAATGAAAATGTGTTTTTAGAAGAAAGGACAAGTAGACAGCCAAACTCTTGAAGCAGCTCTCGGCCATGATGAAAGCCACAGGCAGAACCTGTTCTTCGACTGGGCGGTGCAGCAGGGCACGGTGCCCCAACTTCAGAAGCTGCAAGTACTTTTCCAAGACCATAAGCCTTTGCTTTTTAAAAACACTTTGAAGGTTTGTTTAATGTGCTGTGAGTTTATCATTTACTGAGGACCTGAGCAGGGGCCCCACACACCAGCTCACTTAATCTCCACTTTACAGGCATGGAAACAGAAGCTCAGCAAGGTTTATGGTTAAGACGGGGGCTCGGGGCTCGAGCACTGAACCCAATGCAGGAAATGAGACAGAGGCAACACCATTAAGGAAATCAGGAGTGAGCTTTCTAACTGAGGCAAAAATCACACTACAACGGTTCCAACTTGCAAAATGTATGGAACTCTTTTTTTCTGCATATTTTGAAAGAAAATGAAAGCAATGGTAACATCTGGATATAAATAACTTTTTCTCGTAGGCCCTTTAAGAGCAGAGTGCACTCCCACAGGCAAACAAACACCTGTCCTTGGTAACACATACACCTGCTAAGTTTCCTCAGTAACAGCAACGTGATAAAAACGGCCAACACTTGGACAGCACTCTCCATACCACCTCACATCGCCACCAAGACCAACCCAGAACTTAGGCACCGGAATTATCCCCATTCTATGGAACATAATTGGCAGAGCAGGGGGACTCCCACAGAACACCTACTTCCCAGGCTCTCGGCCTCCTCCCTCCTCAGGGAGCAGCAAGCGACCTGAGCTGTCTCTGCCACATTTGCTCTAAGAGTCAAATGCAAACAGCCAGGACCACACCCCGGAAAAACTAGGGATCAACCCAGAAACTCTAACTAGGTCTGGTGAGAGGAGAGTTAACTGCGGTTTGTTCCCGCCCGAGGAGCAGACAGATGCAGTTATAATCAGCAGTTATTAAACAGCCAGGGCTTGGGGAGTACGAGACTGAACAAGTGTGAGCAAGAGGCACACAGTTCCTAAACGCTCCTTCTAGTAACTCGTCACTTTACAAGTGGTGCTAATTACTAATGCTGCCTAATCTTTAAGTGTTACAGTTCTAGGACAAAAAACAATAAGGAGGTGAAGACATAAAATGGGCCACTTCTTTCCTTTTTGCCAACCAGATCATCCCTCCAAGCAATAAAATTCTTCAGTGCCCATAAATAAAGGTAATCTTTTCATGATACATAAAGCGCTTTATAATTTGGTCCCTAACTACCAATTCAGTTCGAAATTGACGGGGTATTCTGTACAGATATTTTCCATCACACCAGGGAATTCAATATTACAACTACTGTCACCACACTGCTAGCATTCACAGGAGACGAATTTTATACTGTGCTACACCCTTCATATACAACCTCCAACTTAGTCTTCACAACAGTCCTGTAAATTAGGTTGTATCATCCCTATTTTACAGACGAAGAAAACAAGGGTACTTCATAAACAGGGTGAAAAAGTGTTCAAGTTTTCAAATCTATTGGCAAAAAGGATAACAGCAGCCACGTAGAAAAACTTTTACAAGAAAGCCTACCCACAGCAGGATATGAAATGTGAAGCTTACAAATGATTCACTCAATGCGAGCAGCCAAAGAGGGATGGAAAGAACT
>CAUYON010150853.1:0-55946 GCA_963573935.1 Arctocebus calabarensis | reverse complement strand
AAAGAAAGAAAGAAAGAAAGAAAGAAAGAAAGAAAGAAAGAAAGAAAGAAAGAAAGAAAGAGAAAGAGAAAGAAGGAAGGAAGGAAGGAAAGGAAAGGAAAGGAAAGGAAAGGAAAGGAAAGGAAAGGAAAGGAAAGGAGGAAGGAAGGAAGGAAGGAAGGAAGGAAGGAAGGAAGGAAGGAAGGAAAGAAAGAAAGAAAGAAAGAAAGAAAGAAAGAAAGAAAGAAAGAAAGAAAGAAAGAAAGAAAGAAAGAAAGAAAGAAAGAAAGAAAGAAAGAAGCAGAATGTTGATAATTTTTCAAAGTGGAGGATGGACACATTGGGGGTTATTATGCAATTGTCTCTACTTTTATATACGTGTAAAGTTTCCCATAATAAAAGTTTAATAAATTGCTTGGGCTTATATCCTGGTTCCAACATTCTCTCGATTTGTGATTAAGAGAATGTTATTAAACCTTTCTGGCCCTCAGTGGCCCCATCTAGAAAGTAAGAATAATGACAAGTCACGGCCTTGTTGTGCCATTCCACGATATCAGCACACAGTAAGTGCTCAATAAACATCCACCAGCAATCCAATATTTATGAAGCTGCTCAGGGTGTCCATATAGCAGCAGATCAAGACGAGGCATCCCTGAAAGCCATGAGTCAATAAAAGCTTCTAAAGGCAAAGGTCTTACCTTATGAGAATAGCAGCAAATACAAAAACTGTTAGCCTGACTTGATTCTGCTTGAAAACAAGAAGGAGCTCAAATCACCACCCCGTATCCACTAAAAGATGACAGGTACCGTCTATACATGCTGAGTCCCTGGGGTTATAAAACCCTGTGGCCTTAGTCTATGCTCAGAAATCGGCCTGAAGAGGAAGCTCCTGCAGGTTGTCCACTGCCATTTTTCTCTATAGCGCTATCACAGAGGCAGGGCTAAGTTTGCAGCACCAAAGGTCCTTTCTGAAAAATGGCCCCTGGCAAACAACCCAACCATGTGGCCTCACTCTGCCATGCCTCATCTGGAGGCCTGGGCGAATCAGAGTGCTGAAGAGACATTCTATCTTTGGGTGGCCACCACATGGCTTTAGATGACTGCAACCATCAAGGAGCCTCAGTTTTTGCATCCCTAAAATGGGCACAACACCACCACCCTTGCTTGGTCATCATGAAGATGAAGCGGCTCATATAGGAAGCTCTCACTTCAAGGAAGATCCTTGGCACTGGCTGGTTCCTTCTAGGAGGTTAGTTCCCCTCCCCGGACTCTCTTTGCCCTGCCCTTGCTCTGGTAAGAAGCTCCATATTTCATTCCCACCAGCCCGCACTCTGGCCGCCCCCTTCTAGGTCTCACCAATCAAGAAGGTGCTCATGGGAGTCAGGAGTTCTTCAACTCCTTATTCTACTCTTTACCCCCTTCTCACTGCTACACTTGACTTGTCTTTAAAAAAAAGAAAAGAAGAAGAAGAAGAAGAAGAAGAAGGTACTCATGGGTCCCCGCCACCTCTGTGCAGCCTTTTCCCCAAGCCCTCACACACTACCACCACCCACACTCTTTCCCAGCCCTAACAAAACACGGGGCCTCTGGCCCGGGCACCTCTCACCTGAGCTTGAAACATGGCAGCTAGCTTTTAAAGGTACTGCAAACTGGTTGTTTCAACTGTTCACCTCTTAACCTCTCTGCTCATGATTTAAAATTCCAGCTGAGGCTCAGTCATATCTCAGCCCCTTAAAGGTGCATTTGAAGACGCACATACTATCCAAAAGGGAACGTGCTTGGCATTTCTTTTCCAAGAATACTCCATTCCCCTCGCAGGAAAGGGAGAGAAAAATATATGATCTCTGGCTCTCCACCCAATTTCCTAGACAAAACGGTTGCCCCATAAATTACCAGGAAAACAGAGACCCAAGGCCCCATGGCTGCCGATTGTACCAATCAAGGGTGACAGCGAGGGGACCCCAAGCACTGCTGGCCAGTAGGAAGCTGGCCGCCCATTCCCATGCTCTGTCAGGGTTAGGGTGTGTGTTTTCTTCTGTTTTAGAATGTTCCAGATTAGCACCCTTGGTAGTCACCACAAGACTGCTATTCAGCAGCCACTGCAGCACCGGTGATCCAACATGAGTCAGGATCTAGGCAATGTGGCCCCAGGAGGAGGAGTCTGTCCTCTTGCCTGCCCCCTGCAGCACAGAGCAGCACATGTGGCAGGATGTGACACCCAAAGTCACACTCACAATTTACACACGACGAGAATAGAGACTAAGGCAGAGCAAGAGAGGTCCTACCCCACCCTCCCCTGAGCACCCCTGGATGCTTGGTAGTCCTGAGCCCCATGAGGATAGGCCAAGTCCCTCCAGTGGCCTGGGCTATGCCCACAAGGCAGGAGTGACCCCTGTGGGCTCAGACCTCAAGTATAATAGACCACAGGGCACCTTCTGTCCCCAATCATCGGCCATTAGCATAGCAAAGTCATGGCTCCTCCCTGGTCAGCTGGGCTTGTCACAACAGCTGGAGCACCGTCCCCTAATGCCATCAAGGACCGCTGCTCTACGCCAAAGGGCAATGCAGAAGCCCTGCCTGGGTCTTCCTAGAAGTTGCCGTGAAGGCTGAGCCAGCAACACCCAACCCCGGCAGGGAAATGCACAGGGCCTCGCCGTCCCTGGAGTCGTCTGAGGACCAGCAGCCTCAGCCCACCCAGGAGCTTATTGAAAGTCTCCGTGCCTGCCCCGGATCTGTGCATCCACCTCTGCATTTTGCAAAACTGGCAGGTGATTTGTAAGCACATTAATGTTCAAGAAACACTAGTTTATGAGCCAAATCATCCAAGGTAGCAATCAGCTCCTGCTGCGATATCATTTAAGGAGAAGTTGGCTCTATCCTCAAAGCCACTTGGGAACAGGATGTGGGGAGGGGAGCGCTGAGAAAGGCTGTGTTTGGTTTGAGTCCAGGGAAATGTCTCAGCAGCCTGGTGCACAGAGCACCGGCTCCCCTGTGTGTCTGCGGCCGATGAGAAGAGAACGCCACAGTACATGCTCAGCTGGCCAGCCGTGTGGCACTGCTTGGCTCTAAAGAGACAAGGCCAAAGCTCCCATCTCCACCCCACATGAGGAAGCTGGAAATTCACTCAGCAAGAACCAACCAGTCACATTTTTGTACTGCTGTTGCAATGCCCTCGATCAAAATATCAATCATTACTGTTGTTACCATTATAATATCAACAGCTATAGTTACTGAAAACTTTATGAGGCGTCTTGGTCCACACAGGAATCCAACTATCTATCCCCCAAGAAAGGTTCTATGGAGCATCAGAAATTTCCACGTGCTGGGTGAGGGGCAATCAGCCTGGCAAGCCCACAGGAGTATACCAACCATAGAATGACTAGCTTAGAACCGTGGGGCTGGAGAAGCAGAGACAGCCTAGGTCTGAAGCCTAACTTATTCTCTCTAAAGAGGGGAGCCAGGCCCAGGGAGGGACCTTGGGGCAGGGCTGGGTGGACAGCTGTCTCCCAACTGCGGTTCCTGGGCCTGCTGCCCTCCCCACCTCCCCCCTAGCCTGTGGTTTGGGTCCTCAGGGCTTACTGACCTTCCTCCAGGGCCATCCCCATGTTCTCTAAGGCCTGTGCGATGAGCACGCTCCCTTAGGTGGAAGTGAAGTTCAAGGAGGAGAAGAGTTACATTTCAGAGCATCTGCACGGAAGGGGACATCCCAGGGAAGTAAACCCTTTCCCACAAGCTTGTAGACTGGTGGACAAAATGTGGTCTCTCCACTCATCCAGCCCCGAACAGCTGTGCCCTGGCCGTGCTGCTCACGGAGGGGCCTGGAGAGCGCAGTGCGGAGTAAAAGAAGTCACGCAGGTATGGCCGTGCCCACTGGTCCCATTTATAAGAAATGCCCAGAGGAAGTAGCTCCAGAGACAGAAAGGAGGTGAGGCCGGGGCTGCAGAAGAGGGAGGGAGGATTCGTTGCTACTGGAGAAGGGGTGGAGGGAAGATAAAGATATTTTGGAAGTGAATATAGGAGTGACAGCAGATAATGGAAACACTGAACAGGCCACTAAAATACACATTTTTTAATGAATAATTTCTATGTGAATTTCATAACTTTTAAAAAAAGTTTTGGTGGGGGGGCGGCCCCAGAGGCCACACACTTAAATGGATAAGAATCTTTTTCTCCTTTGGGTGGGAAAGTGTTCCTGTTTGGCACGTAAGGTTCCCAGGCCCCTCCCTAGAAAGTCCTGACCACAGGGCACAGACACCCCCAAAGCAAGGATGGGGCAGGAAGGCCATCAGCTCAACCTCTGGGCTCACTCAGTGTGTGACCCCCGGGTAAGACATTCAGCATCCCCCAGCCTAAGTCTCCCTCCATAGAGCAGGGGTCACACAGTTAGTCCTGCGTGAGGAGCACATGGAACAGGGCCTCTGAGAGCAATTCAGGCACTACGCACAGTAAAGAAATCGATCTTCTGTGAGGCAGGAAAGGAGGAGGGGAGCCCTGGGTGACTGCCGAGGAGACCGCAGCTCTGCAGGCAGAAGCCAGTGGTCCAGCTTCCATCCTCCCGGGAGAGCAGTCAAGCCAGCTAGGGGACTCCCACTCATCCACATACTCAAAAAGGAATCAGTGGGTGCCAATTCTGTGCCAAACCCTCTGTAGATGCTACAGAAACACAACAAAGTGGACACAATCTCTGCCCTCTTGGAGCACATGTCCTGACCCTGGGGACAAGCTTAAATTATGTTGATCAAAACAAAAAGTAAAAATAAGAATATACTTACTGTGCTTTGAACCGCTTCCAAAAATAATTTAATCAATGATCTTTGAAAGTATTCATGGCACAACTAAGATCCTCTCATGGCACACAGGTTGAAAATCACTGTCCAGGGAATACCAGTCCTGCTGGCTTAGAGTCCTACCCTAATGAACTCATGTAAGCTTAATTACTTCTTTAAAGGCCCTGTCTTGTGACACTGTCACATTGCGGGTAGGACTCCAACATGCAGAAGTTTCAGGGACACAATTCAGTCCATAACATCTCTCTGCATCACCAGTGGCTCACTTCCCGCCCCAAAGCTTCTCTCGGCATGCTCCACCGAGTTCCCCACACAGCAGTCCTCATCCCCTAGCCTTACCTACTGGTCTGTTTTGCTCAGAACCCATCACAGTTGGACACTATCGCATATACTGACTTGGTTACTGTCTGACCCCCTTGGCTAAAACACCAGCTCATTGGAAGCAGAGACTGTCTAGCTCGTTTAGCACACAATTGCCTGGAACAAAGCCTGACACTCAGTAGGTGTCAATAAGTATTTGTGGAGAGAAGGAGAGAAGGAAGAAAGGAATCTTTTTTGCTCCCTTCCTAGCTTCACTCCCTTATAACGCTGAGCTCTGCTCACATTGTTCCCTGGGCCTAGAACACACTTCCCACCTCTCGTGGCCAGGGCAACTGTAACTTAGTCTCCAGGATTCAGCTCAAGGACTCCAGATACTTCCTTTGCTCCCCCAGCGTGGCCTCAGTACCTGGGCACATCAACTTGGCCATACTGTATTGAAATTATCTGCTTAGGAGTAACTGTTGTCTCTGGGAACAATGGGACCCCAAGGAGGGAAGCTCCTTGAGAGCAGGGCTGTGTCTTTTCCATCTCCAGATCCCCCTCAGAGCCTGGATCTTTAAAGCAGCATAAATCTTTTTCTTGATGTGCATTAAACTTAGACATCATAACTCACTTGCCCTAAAAGCTTTGTTCTCTAATTCGTTTATCCAACAAATAATGTTTGAGCGTCCCCAGCAGAGTCTCTTATCTGGGGATCAGCAGATTTAGGAGTCTGTGACTCTGGATGGGAAGAATTCACATCTTGGATTTTACTGACCTTGAACTAATAGTCAGAATTTCCATAAATTATGGACATAGGCCTCAAGCCACAGTAGTATTAGTAGTTCCCATGACTTTTGTCACTAGTAGAAATCTCAGATAGTTTCATATCATAATATAATAGTGGTGGACATTGTAAAATAGCATTTACTCTTTCCCCACCTTGAAATTATAGTAATTACCTTCACATTGAATCTCATTAGTTTAAGTGTTAATAAAGGAACATACCTATATAATAGCACTTTTTATATTTTGATGAGTGTTTCAATGATATTTTAATACACTTGGTTTCCATTCCAATCCTATGTATTTTACTTTATGCATTAAAAACACAACTGTGAGAAGGAGGACTCCATAGGCTTCCCCAGATAACCACAGGGCCCCCTGACCCCAGAGGCCAGCCTTCCTCTAGAACCTGGTCTACAACCCACACAGAATGGAGTCTCTGTTCCCACAGAACTGCACTGCAGCAGGAGAGAAAGAGAAAACTCATGCACAAATGGATTAATAAAATAATTTCATGGAAGCTGCCCAAGTGCCCACCATGAATGGATTAATAAATTGTGGTATAGGTACACCATGGAATATTATGCAGCCTTAAAAAAGAGGGAGACTTTACCTCTTTCATGTTTACATGGATGAAGCTGGAACATATTCTTCTTAGTTAAGTATCTCAAGAATGGAAGAAAAAGTATCCAATGTACTCAGCCCTACTATGAAACCAATATATAATCACCCACATTCCATATGAAAACTATAACACAACTACAGCCCAGGATGAATGGGGAAGAGGAGGGGGAGGGGAGGGGAGGAAGGAGGATGGGAGAAGGGAGGGTAATTGGTGGGACCACACCTATGGTGCATTTTACAAGGGTACATGTCAAATCTACCAAATGTAGAGTATAAACGTCTTAACACAATAATTAAGAAAATGTGGTAAAGGCTATGTTAACCAGTTTGTTGTAAGTATTTCAAATTGTATATAGAAACAGCACATTGTACCCCATAAATGCATTAATGTACACAGCTATGATTTAATAATAATAAAAGAATAATCATTTCACATTGTGACAACTACGATGAAGAGAAGACAATGGGGCAGGGTATGGAGTGCCTGCATCGGAGAAGAGGGGCTATTTTGATGGTGCCTCTGTTGGAGTAGACACCTGCTTGATGAGGAGGGAGCCACAGCAAGGACTAGGGGAGTGACCCGGGCAGACTTGAAGGCAGCGCAAAGGGGCTGAGGTGGGACTGAGCTGGGTGTGTTGCTGCGTATCTGGGGGCAGTGGGGATGGAGAATGAGTAGGGAGGCCACTGGACCAGGCCTGCAGGACCCTGCCGGCTGGGCCAGGGGCCGGGCTTCAGCCCAGTGTGGTGGGAAGCCACTGTGGAATTTTAGCAAGGGAAGTGACACAATGTAATTTATAGCTGAAAGGACCACTTGGCTGCCATGGGGACAGGAGCTCAGGAAGAGAGTCACTGCAGACAAGAAACCACGGAGCCCTGGGCCAGAGTGAGAGAGAGGCAGAGAGGGGAGGAGAGGTGGCAGGATCCGGATTACACTGTGAAAATGAAGCAGACAGGCTTGTGATGGGCCACGGGGCCTGGAAGAGGCCGGACAGGGAGGGAGCCAGGCAACTCCCCGTGTGGGCTGGGGACTCTGCAGTGGGCAAGCGGGTGGGTGAGAATCTAAGCGCCTGTCACGGGCACTGAATGCCCACAGCCCAGCCGGTGTCCACCCTCTCCCTGTTCTATCCCTCAGGCAGACACTTTGCCAAATCTGTCTGCTGTCTTCCTCCCCCGTCTGCCAACTCATGCCCAGGCCCAGGGGAACCCGCCCGCACCCCTGCTGGGCCCCTCTGGAGCCCTGCACTGTCAAGGTCCTCTGTCACGCCTGTGGCACATCCCGCCTGCTAGCTGGTCACCTTCCTCGTGGTCGTCCTTCCTCTCTCCAAGCGGTGTCAGCTCTTCAGGGGAGGGACAGCCCCTCCCAGGTGCACCGAGGAAGACAAGGCACCCGGGGCCCCCCTAGGTGCATCTCAGCTGTTACCCCACAGTACCTCTGTGAGTGTCCCTGGGCTGCCACCGGCTGGGGCCATTGGTTTGAAATCTTTGTTAGTAATCTCCCAACTTGAACAGTTAGTTTAAAAATACTGAGTTATCACAAAATGGGCCATTTTAAAGTGTGAACTTCTAGAATCCTCATAAGGATATTCCGGAGTCATCGTAACCCCAAAACTTGCCATTGAGTTCCACAAGCAGCACAGATGGACGCAGAACCAAGGCACAGCTCGGTTGTAATTTCTCCAGGTCACAGTGGGGAGGCAAAGCAGGACCTCCCCTCCAGGGCTGCACCTCCCTGTGGTAGGGGATGGGATAGATGGTTCTCAACGTCTCCCCAGGTGCTGGTTTCATTTCCTCTAGGCAAGCACAGGACACAAATCCAGGCGATTAGTTCCATGTAGCCGTCTTTAATCACAAGGATGTCTCAGTTTTCCATAAACATTGCAACACGCTTTTCATCCTCAGCATGGATACTTCCGATTGCCAACTGGATTAGAAATGTACAGCCTGCCGTCGTCAACCTACTACACTTTTTGTGGTTAAAATACAACCCTAAGGATGGAATGCCGACAGAAAAACCAGTACATTCTGTTTATGTTCATATAATAAAAACTCCCTCCCATCCTGAACATTCATGGAGCTGTGAGCTGGCTTTGTACACACAGATTCAACATGGAAACTGAGCTGCTTCCAAGGATTAAAGATGGGATAATGTCACAGCAGCTCTGCAAACTGAGGCATGCTTTCACCTAGTGATGTGACCGGCCCCTGGCAGAAGAAGAGGACTGATAGAGCTGAGGGTCAAACACGGACCCAGCACTGATGTTAGGCCCTTCACCCAGGGCAGTGTTTTGGGTGGGGCAGGTGCAAAACTAATGGTGTGTCCTCCTCCTGCAATCAACTGTCCCTCTGGTCCAGATGTGAGCCATTCACCAGCATCTGCTTCCTTGTGCCATGGGGGAGGTATAACTGATAGCTGGCCCCGAGTCGGGTGACGGAGAAGGGCTTCAGGGAGAGCCGAGACAAGGAGAATGATGGCAGAGACGTGGCAGACGCAATGACTCTGATGCCACACCTCCGTTTTGATGGACTCTTCAAAATAACAAAAAAGCAGCCAAAGCTTCAGAGGAAGACAAATGGCTTAGAATCCCAGCTAAGACACACAGTCCTTTTTGGATACCTGAGTCTCAGTGTCCTCACTTGTAACTTAGGGCCAACACTTTCAGGCTGGCCTGAGGAAAAAAGAGAGGACTGTTGGGAACTTGCTAGCTCTGAGGAGCTACCATCATATATTGAGTGAATGCTGTGTGCCAGGCTTAGTTCTCTAAACTTCAGAACTATTTGGTTTTCTCCTTTTTTCTCATACCAGCAAGATCCAACCAGTAATGGGAAGATGTCCAGCACTCCGGGACCACACCCAAACAAGGAAAGACATTATCTCAGTTGCTTAGGGCAGCCGTGAGCCCCAACAAGCCTAGAGCAATTCCCAAAGAGATGCATTTGTTCAATTTTCACAGCTCACTTCTGGTCTCATTTCACAGGCCCCTGTGTTTGCACAGCAAACTGCCAGCCCCTATGCCTGTGCTGTGGCCACAGAGCAGTGTGGAGCAGAGGGAATCACAAATGCTATGGACAGGGGGGCATTGATGGATGTGCAGGAAACCAAGAAAGGTTTTGCAGGCCAGATAGATTTTTGCAGCCTATTGATTTTGGAAACACATTTGCAGAACTCATTTAAGGGCTTGTCCAGGAGGCCTGTCCATAGGCCTGGAAAAATAAGGCAGAACTCTTGTTAATTCCTTCTGTGGCTTTGGGGCTACTGGGCTATGCCAGCCTCTGCTCCATTGACCGCGGGACTTGTTCCACCCCTCTGCTCCATTAGGCCTCCAGGGACAGGGGGCCCACATGGGGCAGCCATTCCCTGCTTGGGGTACAGAAACGGCAAGTACATGAACAGATACAGACCTGGGGAGCCACTGGTCTGTAAGTGACATCTGATTCCCTTGTACTATGCATGTTTCTCTATGCACAAAAATATGCTTCCTAATATTTAAGAGCGGATAGGATAAGGGGTCTGCTAAACCTTATGAATAGTTTAGCCCTTTAAAATAGTCATGCATGCAATAGTCATGCATGCAAGCCATCAATCAGTGCACATTTAGAAGGATGATGACCCCCCTTGGTCAGTTATGTTATAGTGACCCCAAAATCTAGACTTAAATTCCTAGATTCTTCTGTGTATATAGGGCAAGTTCAAGTGAAAGGCAGCTGGAATCATCAGATCCTTTTTAGGTCTTACCGGCAGACTGTCAGGTCAATTATTATCTCCGATTTGCCATCTTCCACAAAGGCATTTTTTGCTTTTATTAGCTACTTGACCAGGCCTAGAGTTGAACCTTATCTTGACCTACTGTTTGATCTTGAGCAACAAAACCCCTCTGTGTCTTGACGGCATCATCTGGGATTGTCGCCTGCTTGACAGGATTGCTGTAAAGCTTATTTCATTGACTCGAAGGTGCACCATTATTGAACTAAGAAAGAAAAACCACAATCAAACAGACCAGGACACATTTTCTTACCATTAGGATTGGGGGTGGCAAACTATTAGCCTACTGTTGAGTTTCGTATGGTTTAAAAGCTAAGAATGGCTTTTATGTTTGTACATGGCTCCCCCAAGCCCAGTAAAACAATAATATTTCATGACATAAGAAAAGTAAATGAAATTCTAATTTCAGTGACCACAAAGAAAGCTGCGTGGAAATAGTTGTGCGTGCTCTTTTACACATCATCTATAACAGAGCTCAGTAGCTGCCGCAGAGACCGTCTGGCCCACAAAACCTGAAACATTTACTCTCTAATCCCTGGCTTTAAAACATGTATTTTTTACTTATTAAGAGAACTCTTTTTGACTTATTTGGACATAGTTTTTTTTTTTTTTTAAATCACATATCATTCTCTTGTATTTTGATGAGATGAGAAATACAAGTGAGTTAAATTGGCTAAGGTATTCCCAACCTTATTTTCAATCAGAGCCTTGTTCTTCTCAACCATCTTTTTTTTTTTTTTTTTTTTTTTTTTGAGACAGGGTCTTGCTCTGTTGCCCAGGCTGGAGTGCCGTTTCAGTGGCATCATCATAGCTCACAGCAGCCTCACCTTCCTGGACTCAAGTCCTTCCCCAAGTCACTATGATTACAAGTGAGCTACTGTGGTCATCAGTCACATTTTTAACTAAGAGTTGCCCATGTTTTCCTATGCAACACTGTCCTCTGTGCCTGCCTGAGACATAGCTTCCCCATCCTGGAGTGATGAGCTTGTCTTAAAAGAGTGTTCCTCTAACATCTCTGGGACTTCTACCAAGCGTCAATGCTCACCCACAGGCAGTAAGACCTGTATCTAGCTGTGTAACTGAGTTAAAATCATGCCAATTTTTAATATTTAAAATGTGCGTGTGTGTTAGGGAAACGAATGAAATCTGTGAAATACAAGACTCAGCACATTGCCTGGCACAGAGGAGTATTTGACATATGTGAGGGTCACCTCCCCTGATCCATTTTGGCTATGTCCATTCTCTGTTCACAAAGAAAAATAGATGAGATTCTTCAGTTGCAAAGCCTGAAACCAGCTCCAGGGGACCTAGGGAGATAGGTGTGTTGATCAAAGGGATAGGCTGAAGATACGAATCTTGATCTGGAATCAGGTCAACTCTTGGGTCTCAGGAATGTGAGCTAGAGAGCATTCACCTGCTGTTGCCGCCTCAGCCCATGTGTTGCCCGATTCAGGTCAGAGAGCCACAGAGCAATTTCAAAGAGGGGCCTTGACTTGACTTGACTTGGGTGAAAGGAGGTTTCACACTTGGATGAAGGGTCTCACTGGCTATCCTTGGCCTCCCGCTGAGGAGTTGAGTAAGGACGCCCAAAAGGTCAGCTGAGTCCCCCTGCTACACTGAAGAGGACCAGCTCAGAAGGTCACATGCACTCAGCAGATTCAAATGATGACAACAGGCAGCCTGGCCACCTCCCACGACTGTGGCGAGCAGGGTAGGAAATGACACAGATACAACAACTTGGCAGCCATCAGCAGTAAACACGGCAATAGCATTATGAGGCTCCATGTCATGCCCTGGGGGTGGGGGTGGGGGGCAAAGAGACCCCCCGCCTGGAAGCAGTTCATTCCTAGGCAAGATGGTGAGGCGTCCTTCTGGACTGGGCCAGGAAGCTGGCCTGGCTGGCTTAGAGCTTCTGTGCTCCAAAGGCGTTTTGTCCTTCCTTCACAATGCACACTGTACCATCTCTACGGGTTGACCTGGCTCCCTCATTGTATTAGTCAGATGTCCGCAATCGGGTGTGTGTGTTTATAAAGATTAAGTGTATGTAAATAAAATAACTCTAGATCCAGAGAGAAAGGGAGATTTATTTTATTTTATAAATCTATACATTTGTAGTATACGTGTGTGTGTGTGTCTAGAGAGAGAGAGAATGAGATTTAATTTAAGGCTTGGCTCACACAGTGTAGAGGCTGGCAGGTCCCAAATCTGCAGGGTGGACCAGCAGAAGAGCCAAGAATCAAATCTGACGGCCATCTGCTGGCAGGATTCCCTCCTAGTCAGGGGAGGTCAGTCTTTGTTCCCGTCAAGCCCTCAGTCGACTGGGGGAGGTCCACCCACACCAGAAAGGCATCTGCTTTACCCAAAGTCCACTGATATAAATGCTAACTTCTTGCAGAAACAGCCAGAGTGATTTTTGGCCACATATCTGGGCACTGTGGCTCAGCCAAGTTGATAGATAAAATTAGCCAGCACGCTCAGCATATCGTGAGGATTTCCCTGAGGACGGGAGCTGGGAGAAGTTTTGCTCTGTGGCACTGGTGATTCCTAACTCAGCAAGTGGCGGTTGGAAAAAGTGAATGAGAAGAATACAGGCTGTGTCAGACGGAGGCCCAGACGTCTGCCTCTGGGTTTCAGAGCGTGGGGCAAGTCCCAGGGGACAAAGGACTCTAAGAAGTCCTCCCCGAGGGGGACGCAGGACCTGGGGTTCAGGGAGATGGAAAGCACCATCCCCCTGGAAGGAGTGTGGTCATTTGACCACCACTCACTGGGCGCCCACCATGAGCTGTTCTTGGGACCTGCTGGGGGCTCAGATGGTGCCATGGAAGGAGATACTGGCCTGGGGGTAGAGGCCAGCTTCTGGAAGACCTTAGTGTAAGTTGGAAAAAGTTCTCCATTTTTACAAACAGAGTCCTTTCCAAGGCACTAGAAGGTTTGTTTGGTTATTCTGGCCCTGACTTTTCTTAAGCCGGGGGTGGCCAGTTTATGGGGTGGACCTCCAAGGGCTGGTCTCCTTGACTCCCCAGATGGTTTCTATCTTCAGACCCGATTTATGAGCCTAGATGAGGCGTGTGTGGACACCCACTCCCGCTGCAGCCTCTGAGGAAGTGAAGGCAGAGGCTGGGCCCCGGGAAGGAGGGCTCCCTAGGCAGGAAGATGCTGGGAGGCCCAGCGGGCAGCCAGCCTGCCTGGTGGTATGAAGCAGCCCAGAATTTCCGTGGAGGGAGCCAAGTTTGGAAGCAGCCCTCTTCCAACTGTTTGGGCAGCCAGGAGCATGGTGCCAGGGACAACACCGACAGAGTGACCCAGAGGAGCATCGGACTCAACACTCACCCCGGGGGCCTGGCCGCAGGTCAGCAGCAACAACACAGTGGGGTGATAGCAGGAAGGGGGCTGGGAGGCCCAGGGGAGAGGGGAAACCACATCCGCTGAGCCCACACAGGGCTCAGCCTCATAGTGGAGGATGAGCAGGCTCCTGCTCCTTTCCCAAGCACAGTGCCATCTTTGTGCCACTTCAGGAGTCCTGTTCTTGGTCAGGAGCACGGATGCTAATTAATCTGCATGGGCTGGTCCAGGGAAAAGTTGTTTTCTGGTGCAGAAAGCCTTATGCATTGATCTGATTCCACTGACAAGTGACTCCTTCCCAATAAGAACCACATTAAAGCTCCCATCTTTACGAGGAAGGACACCTCAGCCCAGATCTCTCCGCCTCAGGCAAACGCAACCTGAATTTATGGAGGCCGAGGCCACTCGTGTGGGATGATCTTGGTCCCAGGAAGCCAAACTCAGCTTGTAAAGCATGCCCTTGAAAAGGTCACAGAACTTTACTTTTTAGCTTCATAAAACTTCCTCCCAGGGTGGCGCCTGTGGCTCAGTGAGTAGGACACCGGCCCCATATACTGAGGGTGGTGGGTTCAAACCTGGCCCCAGTGAACTGCAACAAAAAAATAGCCAGGTGTTGTGGTGGGTGCCTGTAGTCTCAGCTACTTGGGAAGCTGAGGCAAGAGAATCGCCTAAGTCCAGGAGTTGGAGGTTGCTGTGAGCTGTGTGACGCCACGGCACTCTACCGAGGGTGACAAAGTGAGACTCTGTCTCTACAAAAAAGAAAAACTTCCTCCCAAACCAGTCCCCATTCCTGATTCTGCAACTCCATTAATTCAGTTCAATTAATTAACACGTATTCATTGAGCACCTATTATGGGCCAAGCATTGTCACTCACTTTTGAGATACACCAGTGAACAAAACTGATAAACACTCCTGACTTAATGGATGCTGTGACTGGGGACACAAAATGAACAATAAACAATAAACAAGTAAATCAAACGGCATGTTAAAAGGTGATAAATTCATCAGGGTCCTAGGACAGGGCAGGGAGGTCACAGCAGGTTGTAGAGTTAAGTAGGGTAGGCAGGCAACTGTGAAACACACATCTCAGACCCACCTAGGTTCTGAAATCCACCTGCCTCCAGGACAAGCCTTACAGGGGTGCTAACAGTGTGGCAGGGCTGTGAGTCAGGGTGGTCCCAGGGAAAGCCAGGGCTCCTCTGACAGGCTACCTTAGCTGGAGCGTGCCCCACGGCCTAGCTAAGCTTTCCCAGAGCCACCCGCACAGTAAGGTCCCCTCCCAGCCTTCTCCTGATGATACGACTCCCTGCACCTGCCTCATTCTTTCTCATGGAGCTGCTCCTAAGAAACTCTTGACCATGGAATTCCATCTTGGGACCTGCTTCTCGGAGCAGGCTGCTCATACATCATGTTGGGCCTCCCTGAGAAGGTGAGATTGGAGATTTGAGTCCACACATGGAGGAAGGGGATTAGCCAAGTTATGATGCCACATCCTCCCTGAGATGTTGGAAGCTGCTTGCTGGCTCCCTGCTCTGCTCAGGAGTTGCCAGGTCTTCTCCTTCATCTCCTGCATTTACCCCCTGCCCTTTCCCACCATCATATCCCTCCAAGGCTCCCAGTACATCCCCTAGTCCTGGAGTCTCCAACACCCGAGCTGTGAACCAGCACCAGTCCATGGCCTGGTAGGAACCAAGCTGCACAGCAGGTGAGCAAGTGAACCTTTATCTGTATTTACAGCCGCTCCATTGTTCACGTTGCCTTCTGTCACATGAGCAGCAGCATTAGATTCTCAGGGGTACATGAACCCTTTGGTAAACTGCACATAGTAGGGTGCATGCTCCTTAGGAGAATCTAATGCCTGATGATCAGAGGTGGAGCTGAGGGGGTGATGTTAGCACCGACCCATCTAGTTGTAGGAAAATAAGCTCAGGGTTCCCACTGATTCTGCAGAATATGAGTTGTCCAATTATTTCACTATAGATAACCATGTAGTAATTACGGAAATAAAGAGCACAATACAAACCATCCTGAAACCATCCCAGTCTGTCGAAATTTTGTCTTCCATGAAATTGGTCCCTGGTGCCAAAAATGTTGGGGACCATTGCCCTGGACCACTGCCCTGCCACCATTCTCCTCCTCACCATGCAAGCCTTGCTCACTACTTCTGGGTGACTATCCTAAGTCATGCTCTGACATGGGAGCTTCCCTGCTTGGACCCTTCCGGTGAGTCTCCAGACTGACAGGTAAACCCCAAGCAACTTGCCTGACATCTGAGGCCATCCAGGGCCTGTCCCCAAGGAGTCTTCTCGGCACTGCAAAGAGGCACAGGTTTACAGCTGGAAAGGATAGGGCCACCAAATTCTGCCAGGCAGCCATCAGGCTGTGCTCAAATGCTTTTAGTGATGGGGACCTCACAACCCCCCGGGCCACATTTCCCTGAAGAGTCAACACATTTGCCCTGGTTCTGTCCCTTGGGCTATAAGGAGGAAGACCTCCCCTGCCCCCATGATGGCTCTTCACCTAGTGGAAGTCACTGAGGCATCTTGTCCCCAGGCGTGGCATGACCTCCCGTGACAGCTGTGCCTCTTGTGAAACCATCTCCAGTTCTCTGCCATACTGGACACTCTCCATGGAATACATGTGCATTACTCAGCTCCGGCTGCCTCAGCAAGACCCCACAGACTGGGTGGCTTAAGCAACAGAAATGTATCTCTCACAGTTCTGGAGGCTGGAAGGCCAAGATCAAGGTACCAGCAGGCTAGGTTCACTGAGGCCGCTCTCCTGGGCTTGTAGATGGCCACCCTCTTGCCATGTCCTTACATGGCCCTGGTGTGTCTCTGTATGCCCCAATTCTCTCTTGTCACAAGAACACCAGTCGTATCGCAGTAGGACCCACCACAATGGCCTAATTTTACCTTGATACGTCTTTAAAGGCCCTGTCTCCAAATACAGTCACAGTCTAAAGTGCTGGGGTTAGAATTTGACATATGAGTCTGAGGGGACATAATTTAGCCTTTAACAGATGGATGATCTTTAGGCCCCTAAAAGCACAGAACCCCAAAGAAACATAGGCACTCGAGTAGTTGCCCAGCGTGTTCAGGCCCAGCCTCTCTGTTCTGTCTGCACAGGAGACCCAGGCCTGTGTCTGATTGCTTAATCTGCCACCCTGAGCCCCAGCCCAACCAATGATAACCAAGCCATGGAGTCCCAGCTGCACAGATTGCATCTGAGCCTGTCGCTTCGTTCCTGTATTTGAGAGGTGGGGCTTTTCATCCAGAAGGTGGGCCACATTAGAATTCCCCTGTTAGGCTGGGCTGCCTTGCTCCCGCATGTCTGCTCTTCCTGGGTCCTGGTAGTGTCCTACAGCTTCTCCACCACCCAGCAGACACCACCCAACCTTCAATGTACATGTGCCACTGCTGTGGAGGGTGCCAAACTGGACGTGGCTCACACAGGCCCTGGGAGACAGTCCCTCTGATCCTGGCTGTGTTTAGCCAGCTGCAGATCCACCTGACCACTCCCTCTCCCAGCCACGCCCTTCCTTACCCTGCTACGCACGGATCCCTGGATTCAGACAGACCCCATTACTGGCATCCTCTGAACATTCCACCTGCATTTCCCTCTCTGTGCCTTGATCAGAACTGGTCTTGTAGGGACACTTCCAGCAGAGGTCAGGGTGCAACAGGACATTCTCTGGACTCAGCTTCCTCAGTTACTCCTATCTCTGTGCTATAGTTTGCTCATCTGTAAAATAGGGATAGTAAATAATAACCTCAGGGGGCTTTTATACGGATTGAAGGAGTTGATACCTATGGAAGTTCTAGAACTACACCTTTTCATACTGAGCACTCATTAGGTAGCATACACATTAACTGATGTTCTCAGAGGCAGCAAAGCACAAGTGCTCAGCATCAGCCCTGGGTTCGGACCGCTACTGCTAACCACTGCAGAGCCTGGGCGATTTATTTCTCTTCCCAGGGCTGCAGTTTTCCCATCTGCACAATGGGGAAAATAATAGCACCTACCACTCAGGGCCATAACCAAGATGAGAGAGTTAATAAAGATAAGCCCTCAGCACAGGGCAGGCGCCTTGCAGCCTCTGTGCTTGTTGGCCAGTGTAAGTAACACCCTTTTCTCTCCCTGCCACCGACTGGTGACACTGGAGCTCTCCTCAGAGACTGGCTTAACAGTCACCTCAGCAAACACTAACTAAATGCCTACTCTGCCCAGAGCACTGTGCTGTTTGCTTGTTTGTTTTTAACTTTTTATTCTGAAATGCAGTAGAATCTCCACAGTGGACCACCTCCCTACATTCACCACCTCCTTAAGTTGAGCTAATTTTCACCCACTGGACATGCACCACATAGCCTCTCTTCCTGTCAGGACAAATATGACTTTATACAACCTGGAAGTGTGTGTCTGAGTGCAGACTTCTTGGACAACTTGGGGTTCTGTGCTGGAATTGATGGTTTGAGAAAAGCAGGCTCCCATCCCCTGGCCTGGATCCTGTCACCCCCCTTTTCCCATGTGACTCTGACTGACACCACCCCAGGTAGCACGTGCACACAAGTGGATGCCTCAGTCTGCATTCCAGCTTTCCATTTACACCCACAAATGGCTGCCCTGGGCCCACTGCTTGGGCTTAGGGAACACACACCAGTGTTATGATTCAGGCTGGGTCTGACCCACATAGGGAAGAGGCCCACGGAGGGTGGGGAGACGTGGGTGTATGGATAGGTGGGTGGGGGGGTGAGTAGGTGGGGAGGTATATGGATGGGTAGAGTTTGATGGGTGGGGAGATGGTGGGTACGTTAATAGGTGAGTTGGGTGGGTAGACTGATGGATGTTTGGATGGGGGGGTGAATGGACTGGTGAATGTGCAGGTAGATGGGTGGAGGGGTAGATGAATGGACAGATGGGTGGATGGGTAGGTATGACTGGATGGGTGCCTGTATTTATGGACAGATGGGTGGATGGGTAGGTACGACTGGATGGGTGCCTGTATTTATGGACAGATAGGTGGATGGGTAGCTATGACTGGATGGGTGCCTGTATTTATGGGTGGATGGGTAGGTATGACTGGATGGGTGCCTGTATTTATGGACAGATGGCAGGCATGTGGACAGATGACTTGGTAGATGAGGGTGGTGGATGGATATTTGGATGGATAGGTGATAAATGAATGGTTGGTTTGATCTTTCCTGAATGACAGAACAAGGGAAGGGCAACAGCAAGTCCTATCTGTCCTACAAGGGGTCTTGAAGTATATATGTGACCAGCCAAAGTCACCAGAGGGTGTGATGTCCTTGATTCCAAGAATCACTACTTTTGCCATGAAGTGAAGCAGTCTCCAACCCGCAATATCATTAAACCTGATCCTCCCCTCCCCACTTGCACAGAACCTCCTGCCGGAGTTGCTGGCACTCTCCTGGCTGCTGTGTCTCTGACATCCCAGGAACCCACCTCCTCTGGGAGCCTCCACCGACGTCCCCTCCTCCGGTCACACACAATGACATATCATGTCTGGGATTCCTCCAGGACCTCCGAGTAGCACGCACACCCTGTATACCTTTATTCTCACTGTCTACCTGCACACTGGGTCTTATTTTCTCAACTGGACGAGGACTATGTCACCTGTGGCACCTCCCCTGGAATCTCCCACATGCCCCAGCCATAGCTGCTACTCAGTAAATCTTTGATTGATTGGGCTGCAGAACCAGTCAGGTTGCAGCACACTATTAAGGCCACAAAATTGGGTCATCTACAATTTATCTCTCTAAGTTTCCAAGTGAAACCTTTTGCTACATGCTTAAGAATTGCTCCACTTAAAAAAAAAGCGTTCTCATTAGCCATCCCCACCATTGCAGATTTCAGCAAAAACTTAGAGCATAAAAGCCAGTCTACCACACGCTTCAGCGCAATTCACAGATTTGAAACAGCAACACAGACTGGGAACTGGCCACGTGCAATAAAAAAAGAGAGAAGATTAATTGCCTTTGGAAATGAAAGATAATTATCTAGAACGCAGTGATAGTGTGCACCAGAGGGAAAGCTTTCTCAGAAACACCGTTATTTGTCATAGAGAGCTGGGCAGAGGCTCCCACTGACAGATCAAAGGGCCCAGTCCTGGGGCCGGTAACTGGGATGGTGGGGGAAGGTTAACGGTAGTCCTGTGCTGGCTGACTTTGCACATTTTGGCATCTTAATGTCCCTATCAAGGGTTGCTCCTGGGGAGGTTGGCAAGCAGCTGGGTGACTCCTACCACCTGCTCAGCCTAGGAACTTCTTGGGGGCTAGGGTGGGCCCATGGGCCTGGGGCAGAGGGATTGTTAAGTGGCGTGGCATGCTCACCCTGACGGACAGCAAGAAAAAGCTCCAACCCTGTCCCTTCCAGTCTCTCTCAGGTCTCTGAGCCAGATCCCCCACAACCCCCTCCCCCTCCCGCTGGGATTGGCGCTCCAAACAGCAACCAGGACAGGAAGCAGGCAGGTCTGCAGCTGGGTGCTGGAGGAAATTTGTTTTGGATATGGGACCCAGATGGGTTAGGGACGGGGGTGCAGAGGAGAGTGAGGCCAGATAGGAAGATGCTCTGATTGCTAGAAATCAGGGTGGAGGGACCTTCATGAGAGTGCTAACCCTCTCTCATCTCAGCCGCGGAAGCCCCTTTCCTTCCTCCAGGGCCTGCAAGTGGGTGTATGGTCTGTCACTGCTCTGTCCAACACATCGGCCACGAGCCACGTGAGGCTGCTGAGCCCTGGGAATGCAGCTCTCCCAGACTGAGATGTGCTGCAGGGAAACTCCACGTGGGATTTGAAGAGCTAGGGTGGAAAGAAGACTGCACAGGGCCTCATTGCTGGCTGTGCATTAATGACACAGTGACATGATCATGTTTGCACACACGGACTAAATAAAAGACATAAAAATGCATTGCACTGTTTCCTTACTATCTTAAATGTGGTAGCTAGAAAACTGACACGTGTGGCTTGTACTCATGGCTCACATTATATTCCCACAAGTCAGTGCCGCTCCTTGTTTGACACCTCCACCTCCAGGTTTCGAGGACTCCGTGCAGTTCAGTAAATACCCCAGCGGCAGGATGTATTGAGGGCACAAAGATGTTCTCCAACCTATTAGAATCACCTGTGGAGAGTCTTAAATTACCCCTGCCTGGCTGCACCCCAGACGGATTACATCAGAATTCCCGGCCATGGGACCCTGCATCAGGTTCTTTTAGAGCTTCTCTGGTGACAACAACGTGCAGATTGAGAAGTGGGGACTTGACAGAGGGCCATCGCCCCTTGGGGGCTCAGCATTAGGAGGGACAGAGGGATCTGAAATAACAGAGGGACTAGTCACGATAGGGACGGAAGAGCCGGAGGAAGTGGGAGAGGAAGGCTCAGCTCTACTTGGGAATCACAGCCAAGCAGGATGTGGACCTGGGAGCTGTGCTGGGTGAGGTGGGCTGAGGGTGGGGTGGGCTTCTGGGAAGAGGAAGCCACAGACAAAGCCCTAAGAGAGGGAGGGGAGTCAGAAGGATGGGGAGCCTCTGGTTTACCAGAGGTCTGGGAGGGGGGTCAGGCTCGTGGAGGAGACAAGCTGGAAAGGCAGAACCCAGGGCTGAGCAAGGGAGTCACGCAACCGGCCACGGTGCAGAAGGCGGCTGATCAGGGGACAGATTTGGTGGGGCAGAGGAACAGCCCAAGCTCTGAGCTAGTGCCCCTCGTGGCACCCAGGTGTGGCCGAGGTGCTGCCTGGCCTGGCTCTCTACCTGGCTCGTCAGCCCTGACGGCAGTTCCAGCAGGAACTTGTGAGCACCACAGTTCCCTGTCGCAGGGCTGTGCTGCTTGTCCCCATCAGTGGCAAACCCAGGTCTGCCCAGCCCACCCTCTTCCCCAGCTGTGAGTGTCCTGACTTACTGACAAGTAACAACAGCTCGGCCTGCCATAAAATAGCCCGTTGAATCCTCTGTGCATAACTTTGATGGGAGCCAAGCACGGAGCCGTGAAGGAAGCGCTGCCCCAACCCGCCCAAGCACATCCGAGCGCCTCTCTCAAGCAGGGCCTGGGGGTCTCCAGGCTGCTGTCAGTCCAGCTCAGGGCAAGGCCCACTGCAAACGGACAGGGGGCTCTTCCGCTGCCTGGGGGTCCAGGGAGTGGGCTGACAGCTCTGGCCCAGACCAAAGAAGTAAATGCCAAAGCTGGGGGTCATTACGATCTTTAATGAAAGCTTGTTCCTCTAGCCCATGGGCTGAGTTCAAAGAAATATCTATCAAATGTAAATCTTGTGTTGATTTACACATGAACCACTCCCCTTTGCAGCAGGCCCTCTGCCAACAAGGCATTTATCATTTCTTGAATGGCAGAATTCCTCTTGAAACACCTGGGGTTTTTTCTTTTCTTTAGAAAGAAGCAGAGCCCTGTCCTCTGAGGTCGGCCTCTTGCCCACGCTGGCCTAGAACCTGCTCACTCTGGGTTTCCAGGGCCTGTGCAGAAAGCCACTCAGGGAATTAAGTCCTGGGGGCCATTAATAGGATGTGGCCTAGAGAACAGAGTCCTTGCTGTGGGTCCTGAGACCACCTGCCTGTCTTGGTTCAGCAAGCCAGGCCTCGGCTTTCCTTTCTTTGCTACCTGTTTAATGGGTTGGTTGCTACAGCACAGAATGGTCAAGGCCAGAGAAAAGGAATTAAACTTTAACCTACTACGCCCCAGTTGAGTGTGTAAGGGTCACTAGGTCAGACTGGTGTCATCTCCTAAAACAAAAACAACGAGGATCCTGCAATTTCACTTGTCCAAGTTCCACCTGTGTCAGAAACCTAGTGGATGGAGCCAGCCCATGGCATCCCAGCCTGATAAACGATCAGATGCTCAGATCTCGGCCCATCTGCCCCAGAGAAGGAATTTAAACTCAGATACAATCTAGCCAGCTTAGTGAACTTTCCTTGAAGTGATTTACAAATACAGCTGATTCTTATTCATACTTTACAGGTGGGGAAACAGCATGGCGATTTCCCAGGGTTTAACTGAATTCACACAATACAAACTGCCCCCCAGCTGTCCAATCAACACAGATTTGCAAACTGACATGAAGCAAAATTGTTCCTTCTGTTCCAATTCCCTCTGATACTCTTTTTCCTGCTCTATAAATTCAACAACTGCCTGCAGAATCAGCTACGCTCATGCTGCAGGGTGCAGGGCCTAGTGGGCAGCCTTTGCTCAACAAACACTTTGGAATGAGAGAGAGAGAGACGATAGAGGGAGGGTCGTGCTTCTCCAGACCAGCGAGGACAGAGCAGGTGGAAGGTGCCCTGGTGAGGAACAGCCCCACCTCCAACAGGAGACAGGGAAGGCTGCCCAGAGAGGCGACAAAAGCAAGGTATTGAAGGTGTGGTAGGAATTTGCCCAGAGTGCAGGGGGACGGGCATTCAGTGAGAGGACATCACCGGCCATGGCCCGAGAAGGCCCTCCAGGGTCATCCAGGAAAAGGCAGTTGGCTCCCACCTGCAATTATTTGATTATTCACTGGGGCCACCATCACCTCCTCAGGACCCTGCACACAAACAGCCACTGTCACAAAGCTCTGTCCAGGCCTGTTAAAGTGCAGCTGTACACTCAGCCAATGAGGTGCATGTCCAGTAACTCTAAGAGAAGATAACAAGCCTTGTATTTCCGGGGGCTTGTATACCTCTGATCTCCACCAGCCTCAGTCTGCAGACTTCACGGGCTCCAGCTCCCTGGGAAAATGCCCTCCACGCCTGGTCAGGCCCCACTCACCTGGCCAACTGCCCTGCTGTTCTCAGCTCAGGTCTTCCCGCATGCTCCCCTTGGCCTTATGCTCAACTCCATCCTGCTCTGGCCCTTTCCCTGTCTGAACACCTGCCCCGTCTTCTTTGCCCATTGCATAAACTCCTATTCCTTCCTTATGGCCCATTGGAATTTACTCTATTCTCTGAAACTTTCTTGAATCCAAGATCGAAGTGTCAGCAGAATGGGTTTTTCTGAGTGCTGAGAGTGAGGGAAGGACCTATCCTGAGACGGCCGTCTTCTCCACACCTCTTCATGGTCATCTTGCCGCTATGCCTGCCTCCTTTTTATAAGGCCTAGATGAGGGCGCCCTCAAAAGCCTTCATTTTAATTTGACTTCCTCCGTAAAGACTGTATCTCCAAATAAGTCACATCCTGAGGTACTGCAGCTTAAGACTCCATCCAACTACCAATTTTGAAGTGGGCAACCTTCAACCCAAAACAAAGGCTCTAAATGCTTCCCAGGTACTGCTAACCTTCAGCCAGGTTTAGGATTTTGTTCTAAGTCGAGTTGACAGCCACACTTGAAGCACGTTACTGATCACACATAGGGATCATGTTCAGCTCTGAGAACTGTGCCTCAAACAAATTAGGTTTCCTTTTTCCTGTTTCCAAGAAGTGCAGAGGTAAAAGTCCTGGCAGAAATCCAGTTAACATTTGGGACCCCTTCCAAGATTTCATTTTATATTTTGTATTCTTTTCTTCAAAGACAGCCTTCTACACTGTAAAAATCACATACCCTACAAAACTTGGGCCTATTCAACAAAACAGGTCCCCAGAGGAAGCAGGACAACTCACAGAGTCCTTGTGGTCCCTGGCTCCTTCTCAGTCTTCAGGAGCCACCCCTGCTATGTGATTTTGAACATTAGGGTACTGAATCATAATTCTGATTCTATTTAAGCAATCTCCCCCAAAGCTCCACCTATGCTTGTGCTTAAAACTTATTAGTCAGAATTGGTCACATGGCTCTCCCTAGCTGCAAGGGAGCCAGGGACTGGACTTGTTGCCTCTCTGAACAAAATGGTAGACAATTAGCAGTGTCTGCCATGGTCTGGTTGGTCCCTGATCATTCCCTGGACAATGTGGAAGCTGATCTAGAATACGATATGACCTGAACCAAGGATAACATAGGAATATCCAGAAATAATGGGAAGGGCATTCCAAATGGAGGGCACAGAGGGAAAGGGGTAAGGGAAGGGACCTGGTAAAGTGGTCACTGTGGCTCTACCACAGAGCAGTGGGATAGAGGTTGGGACAAACCAGGAAGGCCTTGGATCTTCTAGAAACCAAATTTACCAGTAATAGAAACAGCAACCTGGGGGCTTCCCAGAGCCAGCTCAACCTGTACTCTGATTCCCCAGCTCACGGAAAAACTATTTTTGCCACATGACTAAAAACCAGTTGTTCGGTTTCTCATTTATTCACTGTATATGCTGAATGGAATACCAGCCTCATTCACTATAAAATTCCTCCTGAAGGTGTATATTTGGGAGAAAGGGAATATTTTACGGGAATAGTTTCTATATTAAATTTATTATCCTCTCTCTCTCACTATACACACACACACACACACTTCTGATGACTTTGAGAGCAGAGAGCAGCTTTACTGGCCTAGATGTGTCAGCCTGCAGACTGCTCTCTCCTGACAGCTTTTCTGGAGCTGAGCCGTCAGGAGAAAGTGCTACAGAAATTGTGCTCAGTTAAGATAGACCTAGGACACAGCCAGCAGGCCAGGAATGGGGCACAGTTCTGCTTTGGTGGGGAAAAGAAATGGCCTGGCTTGTCCTTCAGCCAGATGCCATCTCCCCATCTCAGATGGTGGGTGGGCCAACGCTAGGCAGGGCCTAGGCCAGGCAGCCTCACAAAGAACCAGATAAAAACTTTGGTAATCTCCCCCCTGCAGCTGAGCCCAGCCTGAAATGAGCAGGAAGGTAAGACATGCCTGCAAAAAGGGGAGCTGAGCTCATGGCTCACGTGCAGGGCCTGTCCTCAGGCTCTAAGGTTGCCCAGTGTGCCAGGATCCCAGGGTGGAAACCATCCTGCAGCAGACTGAGTCATCTTGTAACTTAGGTGGAGTCAGAGAGACTCCCAGGAGGTGGCTGGAGGCAGAGGCAGGTGCTAAGAGGGTTCTCTCTCCCCCTCCTTCATCAGAACTGTCTGCCAGTTGGACAGTGTCCAAAAGGAGTGGAGCAAAGCCTGCCCTCTTCCCTACCCTGAAACAGGCTGCTCTAAGAAGCTATGGACTCATATGCTGAATTCCAGGGAATACTGGGGCGCTGGGAGGGCTGAAGGGTGAAACAACTCCCACTATGGTGTTCCTTTAATGGACAGCCAAGCACCAGGGTGCCATGTTGCTCGTGCATGTCCAGGTCCAAGGAAGTGCAGATGAATCTAAGTCCACAGCAAATGGGCTTCTCACAACGCTTAATGCAGTAGCTTGTGCAGTCACCATGTGAGGTAAAGCTGCCCCCTTTAGGAACATCACTGGCAAGGGTGGCTGTGACCATGAGACAATACTTACTGTCTGAAATGCCCATATTCCGAGGTCAAGGGCACCCATACACTCACCAGCATGAGAAGCATTACCCTACCCACATGGGAGTCTGTACAGCATGAAAGTTATGGCCTGGTTCAAATTCTGACTGCTGCTGTGTGACCCTCGAGCATTTGTTTGAACTCTCTATGCCTTGGTTTCCTCATCTGCAAAGTGGGAGCAACAGTGGTACTAAACTCACAGGATGTTGTGCTGATCACAGAAAATGCTGCATTTAACACACTGATCATACTCCCTGGCACACAGTAGCCTCAAAAAAAAAAAACAAAATTTTTTTGTCAATATTATGTTAGAGAATTTGACATATGCCCTGGCTAATGGAAATAATCTTTTTCCATGGAAGACAAACAGCCAAGGGTCATCCCACCCTACTGCTTCTTCTAACTCAGGGGATTCTTCCAACCCTCCTGAAAGCCATGGTTAGCACACAGCTTCCATGTCAGCAGTGTGCAGTACTAGGGAATGTGACGCTTTCCTTAATATGGAGACCCGAAAAGCTGAAAGCAAAGACTTATCAGACTTTCCAGGGCACAGAAAATGGCATTAAATGACCTTACTTAAATACAAAGAGATGCTCAATCTTCCTCATAAAAGGAATTTTATGTTAGTTACCATATTTTGCCTTCCAGATTAGCAAGTGTCCAGGACTTAGTAAGGGATTAACAGATTAGCAAAGATTATGATTAATAGTGGTTAAGAAGCAACACAGACAGTGGGCTCAAATCTTATGTGTTAAATCTCAGTTTTACCACTCTGTAGATCAGTTTTCCTATCTGTGAAATGGGTTTGTTTTAAGGATTAAATGAGCTCTACCACGTGACAAACCCACACAACAGAGCTTAGTTGCCAAGTAAGTGTTAGGTAGAGGATGACCCGTGTGCTCCCATTTCAGAGGGTGAAGTTAGACAAGGGCTGCAGTGAGAGGGCCCCCCGCTGCCCATGAGGGTGCCGTCCACCCTCTCAGTGTGAAGGATGGTGTGGTTTCCTTCTCTCTCTCCCCCCGGTTCTTAAGTGAAGGCCCTACATTCCCTCCCCTTGCTCTATTCCTGGGAACATCCAATTGCCTCCTCGCCCTGGGGGTGCATGGCCGGGCCCTCCAGCCACCTATGTCCCCTGGATCAGGCATGAATGTGAGAACGAGGTCTGTGGTGACTGGTCAGGGAAAATCTCCACTGCAGGTGCACCCTTGGCACCTTCCACTTGGGAAGTCGTGGCCCTCCCTGCTGACAGGGAGCTTGCCATCCAATCAGGAGCCTTTGTTTTCCAAAGCAATAGCAACCCCCAATGAAACTGCATGTGGAAACAGGGCCCCCTAATCCCTGGCTGCTGGCTTTGAAATTCTTCGGCTCATCTTCTTGGGGTTGGATGGGCCTAATCCAGGAACACTGTGACAAATCGGCTCTAATTCCAAGGCATTCTAAGCCAAGTGTCCTCCCCATGGAATGTCTGCTCTGTAGCTCATTGCAGCCCAGGAGGCTTAGGGTTTAATTACTGGTGTCATCTGCCCCCTCTGTAGAGGCCTGACTCCAAATGCTGGGATTTGGAGGAGAGAAATAAATTAAGATCCAGAGTCTTAGTTAAGAAAAGGCTGTCAGGTCAGAATTGTAAATACAATAAGGAGATTGTTAATACAAAAAGGAGAAGATATTTCACAGGCTTCTCAGAACCTCCCGAAGATGACAACTTCATGGTTTGGAGCACGAAGAAGAATGACAGAGAGTTTCATTCCTACATTTACCAAATGAGGCTGGCTACTCCGAGTCCCCGAGTGCCCATCTACAGCCGCCATGCTCATTCTCTGAGTGGTCCTGCCTCAGTGGACCCCGAGGTCTGTACCCAACTCTGTTATTTGCACTGGCCCAGCTGTCCTCTTCCCAGCCTCCACCTGGGGGTCCCTTCCCCTCCCTGAGACAACCACACTTCCCCATGTAAAGCCTTTCTTTGTGCTGGGAGAATTAGATGAAATATTTTAATAACATATGTAACTTGCCCAAGAGGGGACAGAGAGGGCAGACTCCTGAAAGCCCAAGTTGAGGGGGCACCACCTGCTTAGTGCTGGGGTAGGGGGTGTGGAGTCTCGGGGCAGAGTGAGCCATGATTTGTGAGAAAGTATGAACACATCAGGGCTCCTAAAGAAGCAGCTTCAAAAACTCTAGCTCCAAAATGGGAAAGGGGACCCCATTCTAGGTGCTAAGGGAGGGATTCAGCCTGGGAGGCTGGCACAGGCCCGTCCATAGAAGTCAGCCGATGTCCCAGCTCTCAAGCACAGAGAAACAAACAGCTCAGCTGGAGAGCACTCACAGTACCCCGGCCTCTTAAACAATGGTGTTCTCAAAACCTTTTTATTTCGAAATAATTATACATTCACAGGACGTTGCAAAACCAGTGCAAAGAGGCCCCACGGACCCTTCGCCCAGTTTCCCCCCCACACCCTGACATCGCAAGCAGGAAACAGACACTGGGACAGTCCACAGACCTTACTGATGTAAGCAATGGCATTTTGGTCACCTGCAAGGTCTTTCAAACTCAGTATGACCAGGAGCTCCAGCTCTGCTCTTGAGAATGGCCTGACCCTCACGGCCACCAAGGCCACAGCCTCGACTCCCTCCAACGCTTGTTTGTGGCAAGAGCCGCCTAAGGTGGTGGGAAGTGACGTTGCCCCTCCCCTCTTCAATTTCACAGGGCAACCAAGGAGACCAGGGGGCAGAGGCGTGGAGGGGAGAGTCCCAGAGAGAGCCAGGCCTGCCTGCCCTTTGATGGCCTGGCCTGGGCCTGAAAATAAGGGGGTGGGTAGAAATGGGGTGCTGAACCTCTACATGAAAGTCAGATTATTTAGTTTCCTACCTGCCCCTTAGAAAATGTCCTGAGAGTATGTGTCACCCCCTTTAGTGGCCTGTGACCTAGTTTTTAAAACTGCCCTTACGAATTGATGAAGGGGTACTAGGCGAGAGCCAAAGAAGGGCCCCAAACCCTGGGAGGGAAGAAAGCTAGCTAAAGTCCCGATAATCTTCTGCCGCTGTCCCCTTCTTCACTTGATAATAATCACTGTCCCATTTGCGACTCTGGAGGGCACAGCTGGTAGCTGTAAAGATTTTTAACTTTTCTTCATAAATAACGTCACCTGTTCAGAACCCACGGGTAGTTTTTTGAAATATCTTCCTGCATTCCAGTGGATTGCCTGACTCTCCCCCAGACCGAGGAACTGACTCGACTGGTCTGGGCCCCCGCACCCAAGTTTCTGCATTCCACTAACTGACCCCCCCAGACAGCGGCCCATACCAAAGGACGCATGGTTCCACGCAGAAACCAGCTACCCTGATTTCCTAACCCTCTATCCACCCAAATGTCTTTAAATACCCAGTCCCCCCAGTCCTCCAGGAGGCAGACTTGGGAAAATTCTCCCCTGTGCCCCCTTTGAGAATTAACCCTTTCTCTGCTGTCAATCCTGCTGTCATTAAACACTGGCTTTCTCCTGGGCAGCGGCCAGGTGAACCTGGCTGGGCAGCAAGGTTTTCTCATCTGTGAAATGGGGACCGTCCCAGAACCTACTTCCTAGAGTTATTAGGAATCATTCAATGAGGTAATATTAGTAAAGAGCTTGGAACATGCCTGGCACATAATAAACCTACATACGTGTTTGATAACTTAATAATCAAAATAAAATAACTGTAAATGATTTCTCGGGAAAGGGAAGGTAGTGCTAAGGTTTTTCCAAACAGCCTGGAGTGCTTAAGGCTTTTGAGAAGCGTGGAGGTCTTTGATAGCGCATTTAATTTGTATGGGATGCTTTTTGCATGCAAAATTGATTTGATACGCAAATAAACTGGAGTTGATTGAAGACTATTAACCACTGTTCCTTGGAATAGTGGCTGGATGTGAGGATGGTCATCAGCGTCCCCTGCCTCACCCTCCTTGCTGGTGAGTCAGGTTTTTCTCCAGGGTCCATCCCTCCTACCTGTGGGTTCAGTGACACCCGACCCTGCCACATCTATAAAGTAACCACTGGCAGATCCACAAGGCTGGGGCAGATCTGGACATTTGTTCTACATCCCTCTTTTCATTGTTAGACATTCACAGGGCCTGGGAAGAACACTGGCAGACTGTTACCGGAGGAACATCTAACGATGAAATTAGGAGACCCTCACTGACCATTTCAGGACCATCTGCCAGAATTCTGACCCAGGCGGGAGGTGCCTTCGGGCATGTGTGGTGGCTGAGTCTTGCTGGGCCGCCCTCTCAGCTGGGTTGGTCTCTCCCAGGGGCCATTCAGGGAAAGCTAGAAATCTTCTCCCCCTAAACCACCTCTGCAGGAAGGGAAAAGGGGAGATTAAATAGATCACGGGCTCAGCGGCATGGAGTGGCTAATAGCCTATTCAGGGGGACAGAGGACCAAGGATTTTGTACTTTATTATGATGGCTGCAAAGGAAAGCTGAAGATTTTTTTTGTTTGTTTGTAGAGACAGAGTCTCACTTTATCGCCCTGGGTGGAGTACCATGGCATCACAGCTCACAGCAACCTCTAACTCCTGGGCTTAGGCGATACTCTTGCCTCAGCCTCCCAAGTAGCTGGGACTACAGGTGCCTACCACAACGCCCGGCTATTTTTCTGTTTTACAGTTCAGCTGAGGCCAGGTTTGAACCTGCCACCTTCGGTATATGGGGCAAGCACCCTACTCGATGAGCCACAGGCGCCGCCCAGGATTTTTTTATTGTGGTGAAGTATATGTAATATAAAATTTAGCATTTCAACCATTCTTTGCTGTATTTCGGTGGCATTAAGTACATTCACAACGTCCTGCAGCCATCCCTGCTGCCTACTCCCAACATGTTTGCACCCCCCAGACAGCAGCTCTGCACCCTGTGGGCAGAATTACCCCTCCATCCCTCCCGCCCACCAGTCCTCTCTCAACTCTGCTCTGCTCCTGTAGAGACAGAAATTTTATCAGCTCCAGATGTTTCGTGGAAGAGGAATCTTGCAGTATTTGTCATTTTGTGCCTGGCTGATTTCACTGAGCGTATTTTCAAGATTCGTCCGTGTTGTATCACGTATCAGGATCTCCTTCCTTTTTAAGTTTCTAGTCTATGGACATGCCATGTTCCGTGTGCTGCTCAGCTATCTCGGCTACGCGGACAGTGAGCCGCGGGGTTGCAGCACGTGTCAGGTCTTTGGGGTACATACCTGCAGGTGACATTGCTGGGTCTGTGGTGAGGACAGCCACGATTTGGCTCCCAAGCTTGGCTTTCTTGGCTGAGGCCGGTCCTAGCCCATCTGACCGGAACCCGGTGGGCCACATGTCCTGCTGGCCGTGCGTGGGAGCCACTGCAGTAGTAAAGCACACATGCCTTCTGCTTCGATGGCAGGAGGACCGAGACAAGGGAAAGCAGGAATCGAGGGGGGATACCTTCCACGTGGGAAGCCTCGGGCACAGAGCGCCTCCTCGCACAAAGCGGGTCAGGAGGATCCCCTGCCAGCGGTCCAATCCCCACTTAGCTGCTCCCTAGAAGGTACTAGCACTTATTTGGAAATGATTACCTTACCAACACCGTCCAGCTGTGTTCCACCTGTTGGGGGTCGGGGATCCTGCTTCCCTGAACCCAGTTCACCTGGCTGGAGGACTCAGCTAAGCCAGAACATTCAACCAAGGCGCGGGGATAATCGAAAGCAAAACTGCGAGGAAACTGAAAATGAAACTGAAGCGGCACAGTGTGGTTAGAAAGCAAAAGCAACCTGCAGAAGTTTCAGGGTCACAGAGAGATGTAAGAAGAAGAGAAAGGTGAAAGCACTTCCCCGGAGAGCTGGAGTGGGCCCTCTCAGTAAGGAGGAGTGGGAGAGCGAAGCAGGGGTCTGCAGCAGCCTACATACTGTGGGAAATGGGCCGCGGGTCTTGCGATGGCACCTCCAGGCAGTATTGCCCTTTTTTTTTTTTTTTTTTGCAGTTTTTGGCCAGGGCTGGGTTTGAACCCGCCACCTCCGGCCTATGAGGCCAGCGTACTACTCCTTTGAGCCACAGACACCACCCAGTATTGCCCTTTTCTATTGGTCATTGATTGTCTCTTTCCATTGGTCATCAGTTACCTAGGTTACCGCGATTTTTACGGGCCCTCCAGATGTCCTGGTTCAGCAGGCCAGGTTTTCCTCCCACCCCCCATGAAAGTCCCTTTCTTAGTGTCCCTTCTCATCACCCACTGGGGGCTAGGACAGCGTTGTGAAACTCCTCTCCTTGGTGCCACTTCGCAATTTAGGCTGAGGAGTCAGTCTCCACCTGTCACGGAGCACACTCTGGCTCTTCCTGGGCAGCGTCATTCTTCCGGTGTGTGGGGCGATGACATTGCCGTCACGGGGCTGTGCGTGTTAAATTACCTGATTAGTGCCGCCCAGAGCACAGCCTGCACGTGAGCACTTGATGAACGTTCTTATCTGGAGCTGAGTGTTATTTAAGAGATACAAAGAGAAGGCCGGACCCCTGTTTCCGTGGAGCTCTCAGCTGAGGAGAGATGGTCTCTGGCCCAGAGTTGAAGAATGTTTTCGGAATAACAGGAGACATTTGAGCTGGATCTGAGCAAAGGGTGGGATTCCAGGAAGTACAGACAGAGAAGAAGTCTTGGAGTTGTGGGACATGTGGGCATCAGAGTGGCTGAGAGGTTGGCCAGAGAGCAGATTCCCCGGCTCCCTCCCCAGAGGGTCCAGGTTAGGTTCGGAGTGAGGCCAGGAGGCTACAATTTTAACCAGCTTTTCAAGGACCCTGCTGTACGGGTTCCCAGGGATAGCTTAGGGGCTGGCGCGACAGATGAAGAGGATAGACTCAGGAGAAATGGAGTTCAGATGAGTGAAGATCCCATCAGATCTTGAAGGAAAGGGGAGGGTAGGAATAAGAACAGGAATGTGTGGGAGAGGAAACACCTTCAACTCCGAAACTTAGGACAATTATTTAGCCGTAAAAGGAATTCCTTTCTGATAAATGCTGCAACACGGACAAACTTGTAAACACCAGGCTAAGTGAAAGAAGCCAGTCACACAAGGCCATGTACTGTACAATTCTATTAATATGAAATGCCCAGATCAGGGAAATCACAGCGACAGGAAAGGCTGATGTGCGGTTGTCAGGGGCTCAGGGAGAGCGGAATGGCATGTGTTTCTTTCAAGGTTACTAAGACTACTCTGGAAGTAGATGGTAGTGACAGTCACACAGCATTGAGTTACTAGATGCCACTGCATTGTTTAGTTTAAAATGGTTAAAACAGCCAGGCAAGGCAGCTCACACCTGTAATCCTAGCACTCTTGGAGGCCGAGGCAGCTGCATTCCTTGAGCTCAGGAGTTCAAGACCGGCCTGAGCAAAGGCGAGACCCCATCTCCACTACAAATAGAAAAACTGAGGCAAGAAGATGGCTTGAGCTGTGGAGGTTGCTGTGAGCTATGACACCATGGCACTCTACCCAGGGTGACAGCTTGACACTCTGACTGAAAATAAATAAATAAATGGTCAAAACAGTAAATTTTATAGTATGCGTATTTTTCTGTAATTTAAAAAACTGGCAGCTGAGCACATGCTCATCCTGATTGACTGTATACCGAGTAAAAGCTGACTGTTCCACCATTCACCGTGGAAAACGCAGTGGTCCCGATCAAGCGGTGCTGCAGGGTGTTTAAATAGATTATTTTGAAAGCAGTTGCTCACAACTCCAGCACGAGACTTTTTCTGAAAAAAAAAAACTCAAGAGAAGTAAAGCCTAAGGTGTGAAGAGACACAGATGCCCTCACGGCGTGTGACATGTGGACAATCCCTCCTGCCCAGCGCAGAGAGATGCTGGAAGGAGGGCCAGCATCAAAGTCGTTTCCTTCTTGTGCTTTTACTGACTTGAGAGCATGGGGGTGGGAAGGAAGGACAGCAGGCTTTGGGGCCTTGCTGAGCACAAATAACACTCTGGTTTGCAGCAAACGGGGTAAAGATCTCAGGGGATGGAAGCCAGCCTGAAGCCTCCAGGTGTGTGGCCCCTGAAGCTCAACCTGGTCACCAGCCCGTCAGCCTCAGGGGCTCACACTTGCTCTCTCTTCTTTAAAGGGAGCAGAGCAGAGATGTTCATCTCAGGCCCAGATGCCAGGCTGAGGAAACCATGCTCACAGCCTAGCCCCTCCCTCCGTCCCCACTCTCATGGCACATGCCCAAGGAGCCAGCCAAGACAAACAGCTCAGGGGGCTTTCAAAGCAGCCTCTGATGGCCACGTGCATGAAGCACCAGGCTCCTGTCCCCACTTGAAGGTGTGAGAGTTCCCTGCCACCTGCAGAGACGCTGCTCCCCACCCCAACCCTGTTTCAGAGGTGGGCTTCTTCAGGAAGAAATGTGGCCAGAAACATCAGTTCAGCTGCTGACACTGAAGGGCAAGAATGCTGGAAAGCTTGGGTGGACAGAAAGGATTGGTATATTTTCTTTTTCTTTCCTCACTGTGGGATATAAGCGCTAATGCAAGGGTGGACTTTGACCCTGCTCCCACTCAGCAGTCCACAGGAAAGGAAAAGCCAAGGAGTTCTATTAGGGCTGGAAAAGTCAGAAGCCTACCATGGTGGTGCAGAGTCGGCAGAAAGTGGTCTCTTACATGCACAGAAAGAAATTGTTGCAATTGTTCTCAAAAGGTGACATTTTAGAAACCACCAGGGCTGAATGTTCTGCTTTGGTCCCAGAAGCCTGGAGAAACCTTGGCTGTGCATTCTTCATTTCAGAGGTTCTCCAACACTACTGCAATGGCTTGGTTTGACCCAAATTCATTCATTCATTCAATATTCAGTGTTCGATGAGCATGTTCTGTGTGTGGAGAACTGGGGGCATAAACCCAGCACCAAGCCAGTTCCCTGGGAACAGAAGACACTAAATAAATGTCTCTTGAACACAGGAATGAATGAATGAAACATTGTCTTCAAGAAATTCACAATACACTTTAAATGGCCAAACATACACTGAAAAGATAAATGATAAGTAATAACTTTATGACAAGCAGCTTATGATTAAGAGTCAAAGCCCCATATATGTGAATAGCTGGTGTCAGCTTGTGAAAAAGAGTGATGCCATTGGTTGATGGAAGAAAAACTCAATGAGAGAGCTTAACCTTAACAGAGGTGGAAGACAGAATGTGAGGAAGGGATGACAGGAGGCCCAGGAGGATGAAAACAGCACGGTATGTCTGGAGCGACAGGTGCAGAGAAGAACGTGAGGGATGACATTAGGAAGACAGGGAGGGCCAGAGTGAACCTTACCTTGCAGGTAGGGAAACCTGAGAGGCTACTGGTATACCACGAGACATGAAAAATAGGTCTGGGGTCCATGAAGCTAATGCAACAATCACGATGGACTGGAAAGAGAAATGGAAGGGAGGACACCACTTAGGGTGAGGGTGGTGAACTTTTGGCAGGTCTCAGACTCCATGGAGAATCCACTGAGTGCTGTCAGTGCCCTCCTACCCCAAATAAATCTACCAGCAAGCAAAAGTATGTGTGAGTATGATCTCTTGGGATGGTTTGCAGCCCTACTCATGGACTTTCTAGGGTGCAGAGTCCCCAAGGTAAGTGCCCCCTTTTGAAAGAACTACCCTTTCTGCATGCCTATACGGGCCAAGCTGAATTCTGTAGAGAAGGTTTGGGAATGATTTCACATAGGATTCCCGAGGATTGGAGGGGAGACGCAGATACTGAAGCTTCTTCTTACTGTGAGGGTTTAAGCGTGGGAAGCTCCATCAGTGTCTGCTGGCTGGGCAAGACACTGGCAGAAACTTCCAGGCTCAGAACTGAAAGCACAAAGGATAGTTTTCCATACAGGCTGCAACCTGGAACTGGGCAGGGCATTCTCCGGGCAGAGTAGAAACACGCTACCTTAGAAAACAGGAAGGCATGGTAAGAGTTACGCATTTTTAAAGGTAAAGGTATTTGAACACACGGTCTCTTTGTTATTAAATCCATACCACTTTAGGTGAATACTTGTCCTCAAAGGCAATACAAGTATTTTGGGGGCAAGATATTTTTTTTTCCCAAACAGCCAAATTTAACCTATATTCCTGCATTGTTGGCATTGGGGAGAATCGTATGGCCCGTGGTGTGCCCAAACATTAGTTAGTCCATAAGGACTTACTCTAAAAAGAAGAATGAAAGAATTTAAAGTGACATGCTTCATCTATAAGCCCACCAAAAAAAAAAAAGGGGGGGGGTAAGAAAAGACCACCAAACCAGAATTGCCCATGCACGAGCATACATGGGAAGATGAAATGGAGGGTGTGTTTGCTTTTCATTTGATTTTCCTTCTGATTCTGATTCTGGGGGTTGTAGCACCTCACAGGGAAAGAGAGACTCTTACAGGGTTCCAATCAAGAATCTCTTTTAGTTTCATCTGCTACGAAAGCCTGTGGGGTTCTCATCCCCCTGGATTGGTGAAGAAGGGTTGTTCTCAACACACAGGGCAGCCAGAGAGTCAGAGCCTCCAGACCGTTAGAAAAAGAGGCTCTGACCAGCTGTCCATCGTGACTCTGGGGATCTGGGCAACACTTCAAGGGGACACCATAAAGATGGTGTTTAAGAGCAAGTCCCTTTCTGTGGAGTACACACAGAATAGGTGCCAACAGCTGCTGTCATAGCAGACCCAGCTGCTTTTTTATACTTCAGCCCCCAAAGCCTTGTGCAAGAGAAGGGGCAGGCAACCTTTCAAGCCGCTGGGTTTCTTTGGGTGACTTCGATTTTTCCTGGGTGATCAGTTTTCCCACATCCATGGTCTGGTTCTAACTTGGCCTCCACCAAGCCAGTGACTTCGGCTCTCAGTCACCCATTAACGAGGAGGACGCCTACAAGGCTTTTAGGTGCTTTCCGGAGCGTTAGCATTGTAATGAGCTGATTCATGGTCCTGCCTTTATAGCTCCGACTTGGTTCAATTTGGACCCATGGTTGGCTCATGCACAACCCTGGGTCCCAATGAGGAACAAAGGAATGGGGAACCGTGAGGGTTCCTCGCTGCTCTCCCAGACCCAGAGTCCTAGATAAAACATGGATAAGGAAACGGAGTTCTGTAGAGGCAGTTACCCTCGGGGAAGCCTTTTCCCTCGTGCATGTCTGTACCCAGGCTGTAAGGTGAGGACTCTGCTGATGGTCTGTGCCAATGCCATTCTCCTCCATGAGAGCTAAAGGATGTGGGGGAGAAGCCATCCTCCAAGGCAACTGAGTCATACAACGGACAGGTAGACAGCATTTCGTTATCACTAGAATGGTGACAATTCAATACACGCTTCCAGAAAAAAAGAAACTTTCTGCTCACCAATGGGAAAATGCCACTTTCACTCAATCAATATTTTCTTCCCAGCTTGGAGAAAATCTTCCCTGATTCCCAACACCTCGTCTGTTAAATTTCTTTGCATTTGCAAAGGGAGAAGTAAATGTGGCTTGCTTCTGAGAAGGGAAGAAAGCACATCCTCCCATGAGCTGCAAAGGTTTCTTCTGGGTGAAAATAGAAAGTCCAAGCACAGAAACCAGGTGAGGATGGTTCTGAAAGGCTGCCGGTGTCCACGGGGATGCGGGGCCCCCACAACACAGGTCTATGCCACACTGGTCTTGCACGGTCTTGCCTCCCACTGCTGTTCACACCGCTTTTTTCCACAACAGAAATGGCATTGGATTGGGAGTCTTGCTTCGACCCCAACCAAAGGACCTAAAATGACAAATGCCTTCCACTTCCTGTTTCTTGATATTAAACATCAAGATTTTTAAACCTTTGCATTTACCTTGACCCAAAATGTGGGTCATTTTCTACCTTTATATATTAGCATTCCCAGAAATGAAGCCTTTTGCTTTTGCTTTTTAATTTCTTAATTTTAAAAAATGTTTTAAATTAGGGCGGCGACTGTGGCTCAGTGAGTAGGGTGCCGGGACCCATATACTGAGGGTGGCGGGTTCAAACCCGGCCCCGGATGAACTGCAACAAAAAAATAGCCAGGAATTGTGGCGGACGCCTGTAGTCCCAGCTACTCGGGAGGCTGAGGCAAGAGAATCGCCTAAAGCCCAGGAGCTGGAGGTTGCTGTGAGCTGTGAAGCCACAGCACTCTACGAAGGGCAACAAAGTGAGACTCTGTCTCTTAAAAAAAAAAAAAAAAAGTTTTAAATTAAAAAAAAAAAATTGAAGCACTGCATCAATCTCAACCTTGGACCCCAAAGGTGAAGTTGTTTTACACACAGGACTAATTCAGCCATGACCAGGCCCTCCCCCACTTCACATTCCACTGGGGGGCACTGGGGACAGCCCTGTGTATTATAGCCTTTAACTCCAAGTCTGAAAATCTTGAACAACTGCCCTTGCAGGTGAGTCTAAAGACGGCCCGAGCTTGCCACATGTGGCAGGGGAAAGCTGCACGCTGCCAGTTTCCTCCTACAGGGCATTAAATTGCAGAGATGAGGACAAAGGAGGCTTTGCTCGGAGTACAGACCCCAGCGCGCTTATGTTATGTTATATGCTGTGGACCCCTTACTATTTTTGATTTTTAAAATAAATAGCCCTGAGGGAAAAAGCTGGCTTTACATCAACATACAGAAATTTAATTTTAACTTCCATGAATGCAGCTATTAACAAGCGGTCCCTTTCGGGCAGGAAGGGCTCCTACCAGCAGAGACCTTGCCTATGACTTCAGCTCATGCGTTTCCAGAACAGTCCACTGTGAGTGTCTGAGTGTGTGTTTTTTAAAAAAGAGAACAAAACTGCACGACATAGCACCTTCTGTTTCTCTGTCTCTCTCTCTCTCATTCAGAAAATTCTTTCCAGCTTACTTAAGAAGATAGGAAGTCCTATCACCTTAAAGAAGGGAACTTGCTGAACCAGAAACGTCCAGTGCTCCAGAGTGGAAAAGTGTATGGCTACCATGATTGCGGGGGACATTCCCAGACCATTGCATTGAGCACAGACTTCTGATTAGGGGATGGCAGGGCAGATCGCAAAAGACAATGACAGCAGAGGCTCCATTCCCATAGCCCACCACAGAGCAGGGCCACGGCACCGATCCGCGTGAAACAATTACTCAGAGGGGTGTTTGGAGGAAGGCAGCTAATCAGCTGAGAAGAGGGGCCTCGGCAGCATCCACAGCTCACGTGTCAGAAAGGGCACAGACATGTCCAAGGAAGCCCTGCATGGTAGTGATGCTTCTCTTAAGGATATTTTTCTGCTACATTCTGTCACTTTCAATTTTTTAAACAAACTCCCTGAACAACAGAAAGGAAATTTCTCTGCATGTCTTTGATTCATTTCTACTTTCCTACAAAGGGCTGGTCTCTCGTGCTGTGTCCCCCAAACCCCAGCCCACTCGTTTGGCAGGGATTCATATCAATGCCACTATCAAGGGTCCTACGTTTAGTTCAAGCCTATAAAGGGAGGTACCTTGAATGGGTTTGAAATTTGGCTCAACCAGCAAAGCCTTTGCCGTAGAATACCTGGCTGTGATCAACACATTGGCCCAACAGAACAAGAGAGGCCCCCATGGCTCACACAACGCATGTCGCCTTCTCTTCCCAAACCTCAAACCTCTTCCCAGGCAGAAAGCCTTGTCTGGCTAAGCTGAGAACTGTGAATACTACCACTTCCATTCTAACCGGTGGTCTTCCTTTATGAGCTCGAACAAGTTCATCTTCCAGTCCTGATTTAACTCCATTCTCCCAATGGAGACTTGGAAAGTTTCTGTCACAGGCTGAGAACGATATGATTATAATGCACATAGAACATTTCCTTGTACATGCAAACTTGTGAGAGTAATTTCTTTGTTCCCAAGTCTACCCTGCTCTAATCTGCCTCCCCTCCTCCACCTTTTTATTTATTTATTTGTCACCCAGGCTGCAGTTCTGTGGTATCCGCCTAGCTCACAGCAATCTCAGACTCCTGGGTTCAAGCGATCGGGACTATTGGAGCCCACCACAACACCCTGCTAATTGTTTCTATTTTTGATAGAGGATCTCGCTCTTGTTCAGACTGGTTTCAAACTCCTGAGCTCAAGAGATCGTCCCTCCTTAGCCTCCCAGAGTGCTAGGATTACAGGTGTGAGACGCTGCACCCATCCCCCTCTCTTCTGTTTGTGCAGAAAGCTGCAACCCCACCTCTCAGGATCAAAAAGAACTTCCTTTTTCTTTCTTTTCTTGTCTCCTTTCTTTGGAGACAGGGATATTTTAGTTGTTTTCGCTAACTAATCTAATGATGCCTAACTTATACCCACACCAGCACTACCCCCAGCCTGGCCATAATGTGACTGTCACAAATGGCTGTCTAAGCTAGACTGCTTATCACAAAGACCCCCTGCCTCAGTTTCCCCTTCTACAATGACTCTATTTTTCATGTGCATACAGATGGAGCCATTTCTACAGCGGCTCTGCACTGCTTGGAAGCCACTAGCCCCTAATTTACTTTTAAATTTCTTATTACATGTGTCATTTCAGAAGAGGAGGGTGTATAATGAGAACAATAGAAGTTGGGGGTGAAATTGTAAGGAAAATGATAGCAATTACTGCATGCCCAGATCCTTGCTCTGAAAAAGTAGCTGAGGACAAGATTTAAGATGAAGCCTTTTAAGTCTCCTAAGTACAACTCTTTGAAACCCACTCTTTCAGAAACATCATAATGATCTCACAATCATGACTTCAAACAGTCTTAATGAAACCCACAGAGAAAGGCATGCACAACTTCTCAGGGGTGAGGAGAAGAGGTTCATTTAGAGAATTAATAGAAAGTGGGCGAGCCCTTACACGTAGCCATCCTGTTGCGACGATAAATTATTACAGTGTGGAAGGCTTTTTATAAAATTAGATACCTCAGTAGCAAGAAAAAATGAAACCCTGTCTCATTTATCGGAAGGATCAGTAGCAATTGAAATAACTCTATCCTAAGAAGGGATTAAATCCTAACCTTTCCAAAAAAACGTCATTTAAATGAAAAAGCCCATCTAAGATGGTGCTGCGTGCCAGGGCCCGAGTCTGCCTGGGAGATGTGGGTTGCTGATAGGCCTTCTGCTTGCCTGTCCCTGCTGATCCTAACGAAATGATGTCTTCCTTATCTACCTGATGACTCCCATCCAGGCTAGATGACAGCTAATAGCCAGCAGCTCAGAGCAGGGAGCAGCCTAGCTGGTTTGAACTAGTTTAAAATGACAGCAGTAGCTTCCTTTTCACACGTTTTGCTAGGTTTGTGGCTCCCATAAGAGATACCCGGGGAAAAATATCTCTGGTATAATTTTAAACACTCCCTCCTTAAGGAGCATTATCTACCATCTTGATCTAATTAAATTCCAAAGACGACTTCTGTTCTGATTCCCCCTTCCCCCCTCTCGGCCAGACGGCTGAGCGCTGGGTAACGCTAGCTCACCGGAATCTGTTTCCTGTGTTGTTAGTCTTGCCTAAACTAGAAGATCTGTACCTTCTGAAATTCTTTGATGACTGATGTTCTTTCTTCTGGCTCAAAAGAACCTTTGCTTAAGCTTTCACCTTTCACATCTACCTGCGTGCAGGACGTACTTGACAGCCAGGCACGCGGCACAGCCTGGGACACATTTCAACGACTCCTTTGTTAATGGGTTTGCACCTTTTCTCATAAAACGTCCAGGAAGCCTTCTTCTCTGCTTCTTCACTACAGGTGAGAAATGATTGCAGAAGGCCCAAATCCAGGCACTGCAGACACCACAGAGCTGGTGCTTTTCCAGGAGAATTAGCTAAAAGGGACCTGGGAGGCAACTCAGGTCTCTCATTCTGCAAATGAGAAAACAGGGAGATAAAGAGCTTTCGAAATCTCCCCATCAAATTGCATCACTGCCCTGCCTGGAACCCTTTGGTGGCTTCTCATCCCACTTGATATTCATCTTGGAAATGCTCCCTCAACAACCTCAAACCTATTAGATGAGAAAGCCAACCTCTCTGTGCAGAGAGGCCACAGAGAAGAGGAATAAAGCCCCCTCCAGTCGCACCACCTGAGCCAACAGCCAACAACAGCCAGCTAGCCGGACAAGTGGGCCTTGGAGTGCATCCTCTAGCCTGGGCTAATCTGCTCCAGTTAAGCCACATGGAGCAAACACGAGCTGTCTCCAAATTACAGCATCCTCTGATCAGATTCCAGAATCATGAGAACCAAAATAAATGGTTGTTGTTCTGAACCACTCTGAGGGTGAGTTGCTGCACAGCAACAGATGACCAACCTCTCTGAAAGGACCTTATTCTTGCATTTGTCTCTAGCCTGCTGTCCCCTGATCCCCTTCCCTTAATTAAGGACAGAAACTCCGTGAACATATCTGTCCTGCTCATCACAGGGGTCTCAGTATTTAGCACAGTGCTCGGCCCCTCGTATGTGCTCAATAATTACCTGTACGAATAAGGGAATGAGAAAATCCATGTGAGTTTGATCACTTAGCCCTAAAAGCCCAGTGTCCGGCTCCTAACCTTCACCTTGCTCTGCGACCCCCAAGGCAGCACTGCTATGCTGCTCTCTCCCTCATATGACATCTGTGGTCTTTTGCAAGGATCCAAGTCCTAGACTTGTCCTGGTTTACTGGAGAATATGTCCTTAATTCCTAAGGAATGATGCTCAAGGCTAAACACATCTCTAGCTAATCAATCAGAGGTCTGATTACCTGTGGATACTCAGAGTAACCATAAGGAACATTTCTGTGCGCATGTCTATGGGCCAAGCCTCACTCTCAGCTCTTGGTAAATATTAACTCATTTATTCCTCTTATTAACCCTATTTGACAGGTGACTATTACAACAGAGGCCAGTGAAGCAGGAAGAGATTCAGTAATTTGCCCAAAGTCACTGGGCCCAGCTGGGCTCTGAGGCAGGGCAGTTCCCTGCAGGGAATGAGAAGACCTTTCCTCCTGCCTGGAGACCGAGCCCTCTTTTGCTGGTTTGGTCAGCTCGGAGCATGGTTACCCATCTCCCTCTGGCCTTGCTCATTAAGGGGATGGGATGGTTCCCAGTGGGGTGGAAGATGATGTTATCACAGGACTCCTAGAATGGAAACAGTCCGGTAATGGCTAGGAAGGCTAGGAAGGAAATGGAGCAAATATCTTCTATGAAAGCTGAAAGTACCCAGCAGAAATCCAGCCCAACTATTAAGGCATTGCTGCCTCTTGGCAGACGTCAATGTCTGGGTGAGGGAAAATGTCTTGGATCCCACAACAAATGGAAACTCAAGCCATTTGAGTTTGATACAGTCCCGGCCCAGATGAAAGTCGTGGGCTGTCCTCTGAGAGGCGTGGTCCACCACCCATTCTGTAAACGTCTCCCAGGCATCCTGTGTGACTGGGCATTGTGCTGGGTGGGACCTGGCTCTCTATAATTGTCAGAAAAAATAGTCTAAGACAAGACTGAGACAGAAGAAAGGGGTGCTGAAGACTGTTCAGAAGGATGAATTTATTTCCAAGGAACCTGAAAAGGCTGGTGGGTCCCACACCAAGACAATGAAGGCAATTTTTCTTCTTTGTCTTATGTCCTCAATTCCTAAGGAATGAATCTAAAGCCTAAACACATCTCTAGCTAATCAGTGGGAGATCTGATTACCCGTGGGGAGAAACCTCGGGGAAGGGTACCCTTCTTTGGAGCCCTGTGGCCTCTGGGGCTTAGTGGCTCCCAACAGAAAATGACAGAGGGGGTCATCTGGCCTGGCACAGGCAGAGGCTCCACCTCACAGGCCCCCTTGTGCCAGTTTGGGTGCCTTCTTATCTCCCTCCCCAGCCATTGCCCACGGGCCCACCTCTCTCTCTGCAGCCAGCTCCTGAGATCGGCAGGACCATATGCCTGCGTGAACAGTGGGGGTGGGTGGAAATGCTTCCCTGGCAGCTTCAGGTCACAGCAGGACACCGATGATCCAAGGGGACTGACAGATGCCTTGGTACGCTCTGAGTCACGGATCTGTCCCTGGTGCCCGCCACATGCGGGCAGAGCGAAGGAATCAGGCTGGGTGGACACAGCTCATGGGGGCCCTGGTGCAGTGGCCCCTTCAGGTGGGTGCCAAGGTCATGAGGCAACCCCTCAACCCCTGAGTAATGTGAGTAAGCAGCAAGCAGTGGAAAAACAAAAACAAACAAGAAACCCAGCTTCACAGGCGAGTTCTCCTCAAAAATGGTTCAGTATCCTTAATTAGTATTTCACATCACAAGTGAAAGGAAAGCAGTAACCTGCTCCTTACCGTCAAATGTATAAACACACCATCCTGAGTCATTAACAAGTCCCGCCATCTGCTCTAGAAGGCAATAAGACCTTCTTCTTTATTGCTTCCAAGTGGAGCTGAAAATAATTGTGAAGGTTTTGAAATTTTATTACAGATCTCAAAAGTGAGAAGAGACTTTTAACCCTAGCCTTGTCATTTTCAACCCAGCAGAGAGCTTCGATTCCCAGGTTCCAGAAATCATCCGCACTGGGCTGAGGTCCCAGCTGCCACGGCTGGGCTGTGTGAGTCAGGGCTTCCCTTGCCAGCAGGTGCCTTATCTAGCAGATGGGTGATGTGGAGGGCTTCCCACAGAGCCGGTCCAGAAATCCCAAGGCTCGTCATCTTTGTAATCATTTCGGCTCCGTCAAATTGAGGGCGATCCAGGGTCGCAGGACACAGAACAGTCATAGTCCCTGGATTCCCTTGAGCGTGCTTAAAATTTCACTTTCGAGGCTGGCATCACTGAGCACTTTTATTCAAGAGGCCCCTCTGCAAAGGCACAGTGACGGGGAGTGCTCTGCAGAATAGACATGTCCCCATGACTGGTCCACAGGACAGTGTCCCTGTTGGGGCTGACCTGCCAAGGGGGAGTGGAGGGCAGACGACAACCATTTTAAGAATACATTTTCACTGCTGTGAGCTGTGACACCACAGCACTCTACTGAGGGCAACAGTGAGACTCTGTCTCAAAAGAATAAATAAATAAAAAGGAATACATTTCTAATCCTCAAAGTTGTTGTTCCCACTAAGTAAGTGAAAACGGATAAATTAGTAATATTTTTGTTATTGTCAAATTTTAATTAAACAAACTCTAGTATGGCTATAGTTTACAGTTAAATTTCAGAAAAATGTTTCTCTCTCTTTAAGAATGGATGTTCAGGCTTGGCACCTGTAGCTCAGTGAGTAGGGCGCTGGCCACATACACCGAGACTGGCGGGTTTGAGCCCAGTCCACGCTGGCTAAACAACAATGACAACTGCCACGAAAATATAGCCAGGCATTGTGGTGGGTACCTGTAGTCCCAGCTACTTGGGAGGCTGAGGCAAAAGGATCACTTGAACCCAAGAGTCTGAGGTTGCTGTGAGTTGTGATGCCACCGCACTCTACCCAGGGGGACATAGTGAGACTCTGTTTAAGGAAAAAAAAAAAAAAAGAATGAATGTTCAGACTACCTCTTGTTCCCCCTTTTAAAATAGAACTTGTGATTTTTAGCTGGGAATAAAGATAATTAACTTGGAAACTATTATAAATCTCCCTGATTCCTTTGCAACCAAGTATAACTATAAGCTAACTTCTAGCCAGTAAGATGTAAGGGGAAACATAGTGTGCTGCTTTCCCCCTAGATTAGTACGAGAGAGGGGTGTGAGATGGCTGGAGTTTGAGCAGTCATTTTGTACTGTGAGGTACAAGCTAAGATTGGCTTGTACCTCACAGAAATAGAAGGAGCCTGGACTGCCTATAATCTTGAACATTTGTAGGAGAGGAAAGTAAACTCCTCTCTCATATAAACTCATGTTACTTTGAGTTTTCTGTCAGTCACAGCCAAATCTAATCCTGTCTCTTCTTTCTATATATCCCTGACCGAACCATCTACAACCACCTCGTATGTGATTGATGTTGTCACCTTCTGACTTTTTTTATCTTTACTGAATATATGCTTATATTTCAAGACACCAAACTCTGGAAGCAGTGGATAGATGGTAAATCCACATGGTAGGAACAAAATCCCTTAACTCTAGTAAATTCCTTTGGAAATTTTTGTGGCCTTAAAAGAAAGTAGCTTCAAAGACACTTAAATGAGGCTCGGCACCTGTAGCTCAAGCAGTTAAGGTGCCAGCCACATGCACCGGAGCTGGCAGCTTCAAATCCTGCCTGGGCCTGCCAAACAACAATAACAACTACAACCGAAAAATAGCCGGGCAGTGTAATGGGTGCCTGTAGTCCTAGCTGAGGCAGGAGAATCGCTTAAGCCCAGGAGTTTGAGGTTGCTGTGAGTTGTAATGCCACAGCACTCTACCTAGGGTGACAACTTTTAAAAAAAAAAAAAAAACAACTTAGATGAACAGGCAAGTGGAATTCATTTGTTATAACTCCCGGGTACAATAGCTTAAGCCCTCTTAGCTCAGAGATTTGCATGGTCCCCACAGAATAAGTGAACAGGAGTGAGCCTATTAAGAATGATTGCTATGTCCCCTACCAAAACCAAATCTCTTTACCCAAGGTTAGACGCTCTCAGTGGGTTTGTGTTTGTGTTCAAAAGATCCTTCATGAGTTGAATGGGAAATCTTGAGCCTGATAAATTTCAGAGAAAAACTTTCAACTTTTATCTAGTTTTTAAATATCCTATGGAAAACACTCGGCCATTGCTTGTGCTACCACCAGAAAATGCAAGAAGATTGGTGTGCCCAGCAATTTAACTAAAATCCACAACTTTCTCCCAGTCTCACCCTTCCTGGAATCTCTTGCAAAACAACCATGTATGTAGGTATACCTGCAAAAAGCAAAAAAACAATGAGCATTCCCTCCTGGTTTTTGGATAACTAAGAGAAGTTCATACAAATAGCAAAAGCATTTTATTTAGCAAACAATTTTACCTCTCCCTCCATCTTCCTAAATAAAGACCACATTGACCTCCCGGTCTCATTTGCCGGGACAGGCTGCTTGGCCTTCACCCCAGCACTTGCTGAGATTTGTCCTCTAAAGTATTGCCAAGGAGGTGTTTGCCATTTTCCAAAATGCAACCCTGACAGGAATTACCAAAAAGTAAACTAAATAGAAAATAAAATGTAGGAGCTTAAGACTTTCCAAATCCATGACCATTTATCATGAACTGACTCACCACAGAAAAAAAATAAAAATAAAAAAACAAGCAATAAATAGCCTCCTGTTCACACCATCTCTCTACCATCCTTAAATATTCACGTGTGCACGTGTTCACGTGTGTGTGCATGAGAAAGAGAGGGAGAAAGAGAGCCTGGTTTTGTCCTGTTGATATTGGTTGGGACAAGTGCTTTAAAGATTTTTTTTCTAGGAGCAATTACAAGTTCCACCATGGGCTCAAATGATTGTACGTTCAATCCTTAAGCTCTCACTTCCTCATCTGGTGACTGTGTGTTTATGCCCCAGAGAGTGGAGTCTCTGGAGTCCCTCTGAGAAAATGACAGTAATGATCAAAGGGTAAGAAGGCAAGGCCTAGGAAGAAAGGTACAAGGTACAGTGGATCCGCCTAGGCTGGAAAGGATGAAAGCTTTAATAACAACCTTCGGGTTTATGAAGAGTCCTGAAAAGGTAAAAGTCCTCATTCATTCTGCGCCTTGCGAGGAGACATTCACAGTAGAAGGTTTGGAGCAAGAATGAATCAAGGTGAGAATGTAGGTGTAAGTTCCTGACCTGTGGAGTCATGAGTGGCAGGACACGCAGCCCTGACTCATTCTCTGGACGTCTGTTCAAGGACAGAGGCCATTCACAGGGTCAGAAGATCCAGGCACAGAACTCCCTGCCAGCAACAAAATCAAGAGGAGGTTCTTGGTGGACACCTCTGTGTGGTGTGACAGCAGAAAACCACTTCCCCCAAGGTGTCATGTTCTTCATCCTCTTGGGGTGAGCAGTTTCTTCTTGAGGTGACAATCGTAAAGTCTCTAAATGACTCAGAGACTGCAGCTGAAGAAGCACCAGGCATTATTTACAGTCTGTGAAGCCCCAGTGCTACTGAAGCCCAGAGCTTCCTATGCTCTGGCACTGCTAACCACCCACGCTACCATGATGCAGCCCTTGCCTGAAAGCCTTTATTTTAATGAAAAATAAATACTCTTTGATAAACTCAAACAAAATGCCATGTTCAGGGAAAACTACTTCATTTATTCCAGTATCTTTCTGAAAATGGTCACTTGGATAAAGACATGCAATCTCCAAGGGATCACAGTTTCAAGGCCTCGGACAAGGTAGCTTCTTTCTCTGGTTTCATGTTATAAATACAGTTTGGGTTCCGAGTGTAAACCAGGCTGCTAATGCACAGTTACAGCTGAAGCTATTACAAATGCATAAAAGCGAGGAAATACAAAGTTATGGTTCCCATTGCCACCGTAACTCAACCGCATCGTGCAATCTGTTTGTAACTCGTACTACCGAACGTCGTGTTAACTTTTACGGCCTCTATTACATATGTGTGATGTGAAAAGGTTACGGTGGCAAAGGGAGTCATAATTCTGAATTTTCTGATAGTTATGACTTTAAAGTGAGTTAAAATGACTATTCTTTTTCATTTGGCTTTTCTTGTTCTGGATGAGTCTGTTTTCCACTGAATCTGGAATTCTTGAGACCTTTCTGACGAGTTCTTCATTTCAATAAAGATGTTGATTCGTTACTTCAACCTAACAAACAGTCACTGAGTGTCTATTATGGGAAGAGGAGTATGGCAGGTGACCCACAGGCGACTGAATACCGGCCCTGTTTTTGATTTCTCCATCTACTTGAGGAATGACTGAGCATACAAACAATTACTGCACACAGTAGGGCCATGATGAATACAAGAAGCTAAGAAAAGAGTCATTCTTGTTGGGGCTTTAGGCTTCGTGGAGGGCAAGGTAGGGAAGGGAATTGAAAGGCCTTAACCCCCATAGCAACAAGCTCAGCAGCCTATGGACATTATAGTTTCTTCCGCACATTGTATGAGGCACCGTCCCATCTTCAGGGCTCCATCCTGAGACTGCTAGGCAGGGGCAGGCTTGAATATCTAAAAGCTCACTCTTTTTTTTCCATGTCATCTAAATGAAATTTGAGTTAGGTCTGGAAGATAATGCAGATTTTATATTTGAAATCTTTCCCCTCCCCCCCTCATTAAGGCAAAACTATTTGGTATTAAACATTTGGGAAACACAGAAGTTAGAAGGCGAGGGGAAACACATGCATAACCCCATTATCCAGAAACTAACACTCTGAATATTTTAGTGTCTTTCCTTCAAAGATGTTGTCCTGAACAAGCGTTGGTGATTTTTTTACCTGTGTATTGTATATTGGGTGTTTCTTTTTCCTTTACGTGAATGTGTTTGCAACGTTCTCTTTTCAGTGACTGTGAACGTGAACTGTTCCAGGCTGGGAAGGAGCATGTCAGGGAAGAGGAGGTCACGGTAAATGTGTGCAGGGTGTTGGCACAGCCAGGATGGGACTCTGGATGCCCAGCAGGCCACAGAGCTTGACTGAAGCATCTGAGACCCAGATGGGCCTCGGCCATGGCCCCTGGGTGGGGCTTTGTTCTGTAAGCCCCATATCTGCACACTGCCAAGGGTACAGGCGGCAGCTAACAAATGTCAAACACAGCCAAATGGGAAGAGGTTGGTGGCTCTCGATCAGGCAGTGGCGCGATCGTCCTGTGCGTTAGGACCATCGTTTGGCTCCTAGTGCATGGAGGGCACTTGAGAAAGCCAAGGAGCCTGAACACAGGCAGGTGCAGGGGATGCAGAAGGAAGAATACGGATGAGGGAAACATACACCTTCTCCACGAAGCTGTGCAAACACTGTGACCTGAAACTCCAAAACCAGGAGACCAGTGTAAGTTTTGGGTTGTAAGGGCAGAAAATAAAATTGAACTGTCTCTTATTTGGTCTTTAGATTCTCTTTGAGACCAGTTTCAGGTTAAGAGAAGGTCACTTTACCTTCCTAAGACAAATTTATGATATAGGGTACCCGTAAGTTTCATGTGCAATTTAAATTTAAATAATTGGACACCCTGTATATTTTATTTAAAGTTCACATTTTTGCCACCTCTAATATACACATTTTTGCCTCCTCTAGTGTACAGATTTGGTATCCATATGAGTACATATTGGCCCAGAATTCTCTTTTCCTTCCTCCCCAAAGCTGGGGTCAAATGTGACAAGGACCCTCACACACAGAGGCTGGACTTCCCAAGTGATGGATGTGCATACACAGACTAGTGACCATGTGGCTGGTGAACAACGCCTGTGTGATTGTGTGCACTTCTATCACGCTAAGATCACCTGTTATAACTACTCGTTTCTGTAGCTCTCTTTAGTAGGTTTCAAATTCCTTGCCAGCAGAGCAGAAAACATTTCTTTATATGCTTAGCACCTTATGGGATAGTAAACAGAGCAAGTGCTCAATGAGTGGTTCTTTAATGAAGATTTCAAACATGAGAAACAGTGTATACATGTGTGCATGTGTATATTATCACATATGTGCATGTGTGTATATGTGTATCTATAAATGAATTTAGAGAAGTGTATAGATATTTTTGTGTGTGTATATATTCATCTATCAAGTTGTACTTGCCCCACAGTCAGGCTATACTATTACTATTCTTAACCATAACTAGTGAAAGAAAGAGATCTTGGTTACTCATCAGTCCCTTACCCTTTAAACAGGAGGGCCTTGCTCCATACAAGGGTTTCTGGAAGAAATTTCCTACAAATTAGATTCTTCTCCAGAGACTCCCACTCTAAATATACCTAAGGGATCTATATTTAATATATCCTTCACATATACTTTTGTAAAGTAAATATAAAGTTAATCATCAACCTTCAATGTATCTGTTTTCAAGTCCAAATTTAATATATCAAGTCTGCTTAAAACTGGGCCATTCCTACCTCCTCCACTTCAAACTTTGCTCACCTCCATGGCAAATGGGAACAAAGATTTCCCTTGCTCCCTTATGCAGGGTGGGGTGTGCTAACTTTGCTTGGATAACAGTCTCTCTGGTTCAGGATTGTGACTTTTTTTTTTTTTTTTTTTGTAGAGACAGAGTCTCACTTTATCGCCCTAGGTAGAGTGCCATGGCGTCACAGCTCACAGCAACCTCCAACTCCTGGGCTCAAGCGATTCTCTTGCCTCAATCTCCCGAGTAGCTGGGAATACAGGTGCCCGCCACAACGCCCAGCTATTTTTCTGTTTTGCAGTTTGGCCGAGGCTGGGCTTGAACCCACCACCTTCTCGATGAGTCACAGGCACCGCCCCGGATTGTGACTTTTGTTTCTCTCCAAAGGGGAAGAAATGGAAAGGGACAAGGAGATTTTGGGCTGTGGCCTAGGTTATCTTTTCGGGGCCTTCACACCTACTTCTTCTGACACAGTGTTGCCAAAAATTTAGTAGAGTTGGAAAATAGTTTGGAGAGATGTGTTAGCCTGCTAGCCTGCCAGAACAAGACACCGCAGACTGGGAGTCCTAAACAACACAAATGTATTTTCTCACAGTTCTGGAGGCTGAAAATCCAAGGTCAAGGTAATGGATGGTCAAGAGAGCCCAGCTGCAGCCACTTTGGCCAACACCAGCCTCTAACCACCCTGAACAACAGCCACGAGCACGTTGCCAGCCCAGGACCACCTGAGGATACAAAAATTACTAAGTATGTCCATGCCTTACAAACTGTTTGCACTTACCTTTCTGTGACACCAGTTTACAGATAAATGACCTTTATGGCTTGACCACAACACAATGTTGGTCATGCATGGCTGTTTCCTAACAGCATTTTTGAACATTTATAAATGGTACACTGCCCCATAACGTGCTTGGGAAGGGACCCCTCCTCTGTGGAGGAGAATCTCTTTCTGCCTCTCTCCATAAGCTGTCTGTCCCTGGTCAGCTCCTCCAATTCATTCTCAGTTGAAGCCAAGAACCCACTCGATGAGTTTGGGGGTCTTCCTCCCTTCATGGGGGCACCCCCTGCATCAAACATGTTGGCAGGTTTGGTTCCTTCTGAGGCCTCCCTCTTTGGCTGGCAGAGGCCTTCTCAGCGTACCCCATGTGGCTTTCTGATGCCTGTCATCTTGGGGTCTCTGTGTATCTGAATTTCCTCTTCCTGTAATACAGCAGTCAGATCAGATTCTGGCCACCCTAATGGCCTCGTTTGAACGTAATCACCACTTTAAAGATCCCATCTATGAATACAGTCACTCTGAGGGACCAAGTTAAGACTTGAACATATAAACTTGGGGGAGGGGATGCTACTCAGTCCGTAAGAGGGGATTCCTTTGCACAGCCTCGAACACAGCACCCCTCCAAGTTATGTCCAGTATGAAGGCCAGGAGACAGAAACACCTGCCTCCCACTTCTTTCTTTGCTCCTTAATTACCACCCGGTCAGCAATAAGGTCTGCTCTTGCATCATATGTACCCCAGCAGTGGGGCTCTGACCCCCAAACCCGTCTCTAAGATACCAAGTGTCTGCTGGGGGAGAAAGTGCCTCCCCACAGCCCCATGTAATTCATTCTCTACCGAAGTCCTCCCTGGTGTCTATTCCCACTGCCTTCTCCAGGCACCGATCCCCAGGTCTGCAGAGGGCACAGCCAGAGCAGGCTGAGGCTGACAGGCCATTAGGCAGATCCAGGAATCCATAATTCAAAATAAACCTATCAAAACATTTGCTCTTACTTTTAACCCCATTGTTCCCCAATGGAAATGTTAAGACACAACAGCAGAAGAGATAAATATGGTAGACAAAAGTTTTCCCACAGCCTTTAGCCCCTTAAACATTCTAATCCCATTGAGGTTATTTCTGCCTGGCCAAACACTCGGGCTGGGGGCTGGGCTCCTGCCGGCGCTCCCTCCCGTGCCCGCCAGCTTTGTAGAGACCAGCTGCCTGTTGCTATGGCGATTAGGTTATGGAAGGGCAATGCAGGGCACCTAACCCAAGTGCTTTTTTAACCAAACCACATGCTTATTAAAAGAAAGGAGAAAGTTTCCATTAAAATATCTGGGCTGATTACATTTGGAAACTTAATAACATGTGTTGACTCAAATAACTCCCATTGAACTGAACCCCAGCAGGGCTCAGAGTTCACCAGGGGAACAAATATCTCTGATGGAGCTTGGCATCTTAACCCTGTTTAACATTTTAATTAAGGAGGGAAAATTCGGTGTCATTTGCTTTTCTGTGGTCTCCAGGAGCGGCAGGGGACACGCTTGAGAATTCCTCCCAGAGGACGGCGGAAAGAAATGCATTAGCTAATTAGGGACGGTGCCTAACATCTCTATACAAGGTATATGCACTCCGTCTGTTTCCGTGGCCAGCTTTTTCACTGTCCTTCTCTTCCCAGACAGATTTCTCAGAAGAAGTTGCATGAATACAGCTTCCTTTTTTTTTTTTTTTCTTTTAAATACTGTTAATTGAGAGTTAAATTGTGGCTTGCGTCTTTACACAGCCAGAGAAAGGCAAGAAGAGTCACCAGGCTACAGCCTCACTCTTGGGAAATGCTCAAAATTTAGTAACTTTAGAAACTTGTCCCCAGGTCTTCGTTTCATAACCGTCTAAACTCATCCTTTTCATTAGCATTTCCCTTTTCTAGCCAGGTAGGCACCCTGGGGACTGTTTCTTCTGATGGCGCAGTTAAGTAGAAAAGCTTACCTTCGCTCTTCGCCAAATGAGCTTGTGAAAGGGAGTTTAAAACTGCAGTGGGGGAGTCCAGAGGCGGTTGTGTCTACACACACCCTACTGGGCTACTGAGTTTGCCCCTAATAGGGGAGTAAACAAAAGTAAATCAAAATAAGAAATAGGAGAACAACTAATTTCACTAAGACTATGTGTATATTTTGAAACTCAAAAAGTAACCATCAGAGGCTTTTCGTTTTAATTTGTTTAGCTTTGCTTCGCAGCGTGCAACCCCATCCCTGTACCCTGAGTTTTCCGTTCATTTTAAGCCAGGTTCTTCTTTTGACATCCCTTAATCTGCAATCCAGTCCTGTGCCGCTGACAGTTTACTTCCTGGGACCCTTCCCTGCCCTGTTGAGCCTGCTGTCTCCTTCAGGCCCCTAAGAAAAGCAATACCCCAGCGCCCCCTCCGTCTCCAGACCCAAAAGGGATGGAGAACAACTGAACTATGTGTTAATTGCGTTAAGGCGCTTTCTGTAATGAAATAGTGGCTTTCTCCATAGCAACGGTGATTAAAAGATGCAGAATGGCAAGTCCTCCCAGGACTGTCTGTCTGGGAAGTGATTGCCACTTTGCAGAACAATTCAGTCCAGATAGAAGTTTATTATGTACACTTTGCCTAAGCTGGCTGCTCAGGTCACATTCTCCAAAGCCTCTTTCTCTCCCTCAGAGCGCTGTTTTCAGGCTGACTTGGGGGAGGGAGTTATGGGATCTTTGCCTCCCGCCTGGTTGGGGGGGTGGATGAGAGAGGTTTGGAGCTCACGGGGAGGGGGTACAGGGAGAACAGAGAGGTTCAGGGGGTGGGGAAGAAAAATTCCAAAGCTTGTAGCCTGAATGTAAGTCACCTCTAAAGAAGCCCCATGCTTCATTAAGCTCCTTTAAAAATGCTCATTGAGACACCCGGAGGGGGTAAGGTCAATCCCCTCTCCATTTTTAAAGTGCCTCTGTCTAAAGCACACAGCACTCCTATTTTATACACTGGAGGGTAAGTGATTTTCAAAGTTGGAGGGAGGGGGAATTAAACATTTTCTGAACTAAAACACACAGGATGGGGCGAGATGATAGCCTGGCAGATTGCGGCATCTCCAGCAAAGGGGTGGGAGGCGCCCGGAGTCCCCACTTCTCCTGCTTCCTAACTTGTTCCTTTTCTCCTCTCCTGCCAGTGGAGTGGGGTGAATCAAAAGTCCGGGGGCTCACCCACGAGTGTGCTGAGATGCAGAGCTTGTGCACAGCCTTGCACTTTTGATGCACAAACAGGGAGAAACTGACGGAGATTGTGCTCTCACCATCCAGAAGGAGAAGTTGCCAGGAGGTGTTCCAGGTAGTTAGAGACATACTCAGAAATCTTAAAAGAAACTAAGTATGATTGTGATTTAAAAACTGAGCTTGTACACACGCTAAAACATGTTCTTATCTTGTAATAGAATCAAATTTAAATGTGCCTCATTTCAGGTCTCACGCCCCAGAATCTAAGGCCGGGGTTGGTTGGAATCCGGACTCCGCTGCTCGGCCAGCCGTGTGACCGGAATGTCTTGTGTGAGTGTTGTGGGTAGGGAGGGCTCAGTTTCTCTGTTTGTAAAATGGTGGTGAGAATAGTACCTACCTCAAACAATTATTAAAAAATTAAAGGTGAGAATTACATAAAGCATTTATTTCCTGGGACATAGCAAGTGCTCAAAAATTCTACCAGCAGTAGTTACTATTACACACAGTGCTGTATACGTCTGCATGGCACGCTGTGGCTCACAAAGGGCTTCCACTCACCTTACCTCTCCTGACCTCCCTGCTCATCCAAAGGCAAGGCTATTCGCACAAGCCTTGCTTGTGCCTTGCTGGAGGGAGGTCAAAATCCCTTTTCCAAGTGTTGCCAGGCCAAGCAGAAAAGGGCAATTGCTGGGTACAGAACAAACTGAGAAATCCAAACTTCACCCCTGGGGACTGGGAATGTTCCAGGCACCGGGATAGAGAGGTGAGTAAGACAGAGCTAGTCCGGCCATGCTAGGTGACAGTTCACCTGACATGAAGGGCAAGGCCGGAGAACCTGCCCTAGGCCAGAGGAGGCTAGGTTTCTCAGGGACATGTGCTTCTATTTTTACTAATAAAATTTATTTATTTATTTTTATTTGAGGGTACAAGAAACAAGGTTACACTGATTGCATTTGTTAGGTAAAGTCCCTCTTACAATTATGTCTTGCCCCAAAAAGGTGTGTCACACACCAAGGCCCCACACCCTCCCTCCTTCCCTGGCTCTGCTCTTCCTTTCCCCACCCTTCCCTCATTCTTTCTCGCTCTGCTCTTCCCTTCCCTCACCCCCACTGTGTCATTAATTGTCATTAATTGTCCTCATATCAAAATTGAGTACATGGGATTCATGCTTCTCCATTCTTGTGATGCTTTACTAAGAATAATGTGTTCCACTTCCATCTAGGTTAATACAAAGGCTGTAA
>CAUYON010150850.1:0-11203 GCA_963573935.1 Arctocebus calabarensis | reverse complement strand
CTGAGATCCTGCCTGTGGGCCCAGGAGACGTCTTCCGCCTACCACACACACCTGTGTGCTGCCCAGAAATTGTCCTCCACTGATAGAAGCTGCCTCACCAGAGGTCATACCTCCTGTTTGAAGAAGGGAAGTCAGTGCAAGGGGATGAAAGGCAAAGTTCCCCTTGACTCTGAATGCCTCGGAAGGGCCATCAGCTCTGGAGCTCCCATGGGAAGGGCTAGGCTCTCTGCTGTGTTAGGTTGGCCAAGCCAACCCCATCTTGAACTGAAAAGCCAATCAGTGAGACTGTGTTACAGGTAGTCCTAACTCAGATCAGAGAGCCATACTGTAGACTCGGCATGTCCTTGCACTGGCCCAGTTACAGACCTGTGAGAAATATGCTGACACTCTGATAAGAGCCTGCCAGGAGAGTCCCTATAGCAAGATAACACCTTTGATGCCCTGATAAAAACAACAGGTTAGTGGTCCTTGATAGAAACCAGCTGCTGTTCAGCCTTCCATGAAAAGAACTGCCATCCTCCCTAACACTACTGACATCTCTTTAGATTTCAGCATGCTTGTACCCCAAGTGTAATAGAAACTTCCCTGCACATTTGTTACATTTGGTCTTGTGTGGTTCGATCTGATACTTCATTTTACCTATCATGGTGTAAGTCAGCTCCTCCCTGAGCCCAGTCCCACCTCCTCTTGAGGACTTCCTCAGAGAGCACCCCCCGGGCACCCATCTATTGCCAATCCCAGAACTTTAGGGTTTATTTCCGGAGGAATTGGGACCTGCAACCCACCAGATTGCATGCTAGGCACCAAGCTAGGTGTTTCATAAACAGGATCTCATCCTACCATCACCAAATTCAAAAGGTGGATCCCACCTCTTTAACATAGCTCAGGTTACTGGCCCTCGGAGAGGGTGACTAATTTATTAAAGGCCACAGAGATGACAAAGGCAGCGTCACAATACAAATCCAGGCCTGATTGGCTCCAGAGTTCATGCCATCACACCATGAAAGCAACATCTCCTCAGGTATCTCTGTTAATCCCTTCAGGATCTTCATAATAGTAAATTAATATTTGCCATGGAAATAGCAAAATAAAGGACATATGTTGAAGGTCTGCAGGGTATGAACTAGAACTCATGTTTTTGTGAAATTTTCTTTCTAGCTTAGTATAGTGCTAGGGACCTAGCTCAGTCAGTGTCACCAATTATCCTGATGTCTTTGGCTCTTAGAGCCTTAGAATGGTATTTTAGCCCCGTGAAATACAAATTGGCCAACAACCTAGTTTCCTTTTGTCTTTGCCTAATTGTATTTGAAGTTGAGGGTCTATGTAAATGTATATGAAGGCTTCTATTTAAACCCACAGGTGCTATACTTCAACCTTCTTTATACATCAGGACCAAGGGAGCACCTGTTGTTCAGACCTGTACAGCTTATCAAGATGCTCTACCGTCTTCATACAAAGCTGACCACACAACCACAAAACCTCAGTCTTGTTACTAGGGACGGGGGTCCAGAGAATGCACATGGAGTCCAAGCAATCTCTGAAGATGCTACCCAGGAACACACCCTTCTATGGCTGCATCTACTCCTGATCGCCACCTGTAGGATAGTCCATTCATTCTGCTTAGTCTGGGAAAGGAAGACTCCTTACCAAACCTTGATTATGGATTCCACATCGGGCTTTATTAGATCACGAGGGATCTGTTATTATCTGTAATTTGCTTGGTGTGCACATGAGCAGTTTCTTAAATTATTCGGTGTGGTTGGGAGAACATCTTCAGTTGAAGCTCTATCGTGTCCACCTCTGCAGAGAATACTCTCAGATCTGAGGCAGTTCTACGTACTTGAGGAATGTTAAGTGGGTCTCTCAAATAGGTGTGGGCAGCTACTCCGCCAGCTAATGAGGCAGCCCAGAAATTGAAGAACGCCTGATAGCAAGGACACAGGTAGTACTGGCCCACGAGGGGGCAAAGGCATGTGACTTGCTGAGATGTTTGTTCAAAACAATTTCCTATTAATACAGCTTCTGCTCAAGCTGAATGGAAAAGCGGAGTTTCTATGGTATCTCCAGGTTGTTTTTTTATCTATCTTCAAAATGAACTACACTCCTGTCTTAATGAAAATGCTACTCAATTACTATGATTTTATTAACAAGACAAGTGTAGCTATTTAGTGTGTAACAATGCAAGAGTTATAATTCCAAGGGGGTTGTCAGATGCTAATTCTGAATTCAGAATGCAAAGCAAAAGTTTTATTAGCCTCTTTGCTGCAAAGGATACTTCCACTCCTTACTGCAATAATATTTGGATTTGGTGCATGGTTGGTTGAAGTCATAAATGTGGCCACAGTCATCAGTACATCGTAAACCCATGAAAAATTCAGCAGTTGAGAATCGTTTAAACTAAACTTTCATCTTCGTCCGCAAGAAGCATATTACATTATGTGCCCAAGATGTCTCTTTCCTTTCCATTTGGATTACAGATTGTCACAGAATAAAGTCAAAAAGACCCATTGCAGGTCTCCCAACCATGAGTTAGGCTTGAGCAGAGGAAAGGGGGAAAAATTTTAATTGGATGTGAGATTAAAATTTTAAATCTGATTATACTGAACTTTTTAATAATTGAATGTGAATCTTAACTATCAAAATGGGAGTTTTCCTACAAATGAAAGTGACTTTGAAGACATTGGCTCTCTCAGGGAACCCACAAATATGCAGCAGAGGGATCTTTGCCCAGTGATATTAGGAAGGGATGGTTGAGGAAAAATGAAGTTGTTTCCTGTTTGTACCCTACTGAATTTGTTGCATTTAATATACAAGTTCTAGAAAGCAGATTCAATACAATATTATAGAAATTTCCTTAATAACTTCTGTGTATGGAGTATAATGCCAGGAATACTGTGAGATAATAAAAGACGAGAAATACTTATCACAGCCCTTATGGAAGTTATTCAAAAGGGAAACATTTTTGTAAGTAACTACAATTAAAGATCATGGATTCTTCCTAGGAAACCAAGACATATTTTAACAAGATTTTGTTATATTTCTGGTTCTCAAGGGCAGTTTGAGAAATGTAGACGTTTGAAAACATTGGAATTTTTATAGGATTCAGTGGTTAATGGATAAAATAGTAAAAAACCTCCCAATCTGGTTCCAACTAATCTGATATGTAATACAAAGTGGAAAGAAATCACTGTCATAATAAAATTATGAAGTAGTTTGAGTTCCTAGAAGAAGGTTTAAGAAACTTTCAAAGAGGGGATAGCATTTGATCTTGACCTTGAAAGATTTTAGCAAATAGAAAAGAGTAGGTAAGACATTAGAAAACAATGTTTTTATGACCTCTTTTGTCTTCTAAATGAACATGTCGAACAATATCCTTATTGTTTATGAGTCCAAAGGATCTCTCTATATGAGAACACTTGCAAATCCTCCCTAATAGAAAATATCAGTTAAGAGCCAACATTGCTGGTATTCTTCAGTCTCCCCACTGCAAGCTCACTGTGTCTGCTTCCTTCCTGCCACGGGAATCTCTGGAAGAGCTACAGCTGTGGATCAGGCTCCAACACCTGAGCCTGATCCAGATATTGGAAAACTCCAACATCTGAGTTTTCAATAGATTCTGAAAAAATTCGATTTGTTTTAGCTCGTATTTCAAGCTATCACGGAATCATCCTCTCTATTGTAATCCTCCAACTTAAATTCTTGTCATTCCTTCCTGAATCCTGATGTCTTTTTGGACACCTTTCTTCTGAAATCTGTGGAATTTATCTGTACTTATGAATAGGGCCACAAAGGATTTGACAGAGAAATCTAATCAGATTGTGAACTCCTGGAGAAAGAGGCCTTTACTATTTAACTCCATTGCAGAGTTCCTAGTGCATTGCCTGAACACGTGTTTAACAAAGGTTTTTAAATTAATGGATTAAACTCCACTGCTGAATGGGAATGATTAATCACGGTAACTAATAAGAGACTATACCGGATATGTTTCAGCACAAGAGCTTGGTACGTGCAGAATAATTTTTAGAGTGCTCATAAGTAACTCATGAATGTTTGAGGGTCTGCGAAGTTGTTTTGGCTACCCCACAAGGTCAGAGCACCTCATAAAAATGATTGATGTTCTCTGCCTTCCGCTAAGCCGACAGCCTTCATCTCACACTGCAGTTTATGCTTACTGACCTCACATTCCGCAGCCGACCTGGAAGGGCCGTGTTTCTGTGAGCTCTGATAAGCCCCCGGAAAACTTCACTCAGAGGCAGGCAGAAGGGGTCCACTTGAGCCAGCTGGCCCGCCCCTGTGCCTCCCCCAAACTTCCCCAGATTCAATCACGTTGTGCGTGACAGACAACGACACTAATCTCTTCGGGAACACCCCAGAACACTGAGCTCATCTGTGCTTCTAGGCCGGATTTTGCAGAAAATGGGAGATGGCACCCAACCCCCTCTGGCTTGCCAAGAGTGTGGCTGGTCTATGTGATACCCAGGCAGCTGGCACATGCTGGCATTCTCTGGGGCCACACAGAGGCTGGTGAATGGGGCTCGGCTCTCTGTGGGGACATGCAATCTGCATTACAATATGTGCTCCACTGCTGTGGGGAAGGATTTTACTGTAGACCAACACTTTGTACAGGACGCCATTGGGCACAGAAGCCAGCATCTCTAAGATTTCGAGTCTAGGATCCCCCCATAGGTCTTAAATCTAGAAACCTGCCTAGAGCCAAGAGGACCAAACACATGGACAGCGTCTGAGAGTGTCTCAGTGGTCAGACTTTTCCCTGCCCCTAAGAAAGGTCCCTGAATGTGCCCAAAGAATCGTGTGCCCCATTTGTAAAATGGAAGTCTCCTTGCTAATTGACAGGACTGCGAATGGTGTGGCACTTTAAATTACCTTGGCATTAATTGCCTGGACAGGTTGTTCACTCAAATTGCCCTGGCTCGCTAATAACCTGAACGGGCTGGTGCTTTAAATGACCATGGCACTAATGGCCCAGGCTGGCTGCTATTTCACATCATCCTGGCACTAATGGCCTGGAAAGGGGGCTTGCTTTGCAGATTAACGAGTGTCCTCCAAATGGCGAAGGATTATGGAAAAAGAAAGAAAAACAAGCATTTGCAAGGGAAATACAAAAGAAGTTTGACCTCTTTCTTGCCCAGCCTTAGGTGTCTTGTGAGTAGGTCTGAGGCATTAGCCTTCTCTGAAGAATATTACACTTCCAAGTATCTCTTTACCTTCCACACAAATCTCAGGCCACTGTCACTTTTTTTTTTAACTTTAAAAAATATTATATGCTGTTCATAGAAGAAGAAACAACCTCCCCTCTGCCCCAGCCATCCTGTCTCTAACATCTGTTCATTCCTATCCCCACATCATTATTTACCAAGCATTAATTGCTGTATTGATGTTCTTCTACCTGTAAGGCCCGAGTGGAGTCCTTGTGGGAGAGATTTGGAGTTACACTCCCCACCTCTAGAGCAGCAGTGAGAACCGCTGTGGGAACCTGTATTAAAGGACTGAGGCTTCAGGATGGTTGAGAACCACTGCTCACCAAGCTCCTGTTTAAGTGGGAAACAGAGAGCCATTTGCACATAATTGTGTTGCAAAGTGATTACCATGATTGGTGTTGCCCCAACAGAGTCTGCCAGGCTAAATGGGCTGGGAAAAGGGCACACTAGAAGCAACTCTTAAGAAGACAATAGAATGAGTTCCTCAAGACAAGAAGGCCTTGCAGGAAAAGAACAGACACAAATGCAGAAGTCACGAAAAGCCATAGTTGTAAACTCATTGCTCACGAGCCAGCTGTCAGGAGACAAGGCTGAGAAGGTCAGCTGGAGCTAGATGGCCAAAGTGTTTGGGGGAAAACAGAACAGGATTTGAGAAACATTTTTGAGATGAAACCTTCTGGATCCAAGGACTGAAGGACCAATTGCATATGAGTTTGAGAAGGAGTCATCAAGGGTGGTATTGATGACCTGGCATATAGTGTCACACTTTGAAGAGTTGAGGTTTACAGGAAGAGACCAATCAGGGTGGCAGAGGAGGGATGAGAGTCTGTGATTTTTTTTCTTTTTTTGGAAAAGTACTAGATCTGTGTCAATGGCATCCACCCATCCATTGCGTGCCTGAAGCAAACACAGTGCTCAAGGCATTGTGAGAGCTGCACACAAGGGCATGCTTGGAATTCATCAAGAGGACCCCTCTCACCATGCCATGCAGGGATTTAGATCCCAAACCACATCCATCCAGAGGGTTTGGTGCCCACAGTTAGCAGGAATAAGGCAGCAAATGGAAAGGATTCCCCTTTCTCTCCTTGGCGCTTATTTTCATGGTGTTCTCACTGGGTAGTTTATAGGGAGGAGTTTGGGGTTCCCTGTGATCAGGACGGTTCAGAGAGAAGGGTGAAAGGACAGGGTATCTACACAAGACCCACTTCCTGGAAATCTAAATTTTACCCATATATTCCAACAAGTGAAACAGAAGTTTAGAACTTTATTCTTGTTTTCCGCACATTCGCAAGACTGACTGAATAAATGGTAAGAGTGATTATAGGAAAATAAATGCCTTTTAGAGAGATGAGTAAATTCAAATGAAAAGGGGTTAATGGAGAACCTATCATTTACAAAGTGCCATGCGAGGCACTGTGGGGAATGCAGAAATGAATAAAGTGTGGTCCCTGCTGTCAAGGAATTGAGTGTTTCAGGCTGGGTGGCAGTCACTGCACACTGTATTGTATTTAAAGCTGCTCTGTAATGTGAAAGCTGGTCACAATGACCAGCCTCTGCAAAGTGAGATAGAAATGCTTTTCTTTGTAGAAAATGTGCCTCCTTTTGGAGGGAAAGTTGTTCTTTCATCCAACCATCAATAGACATAATGTTTGCTAAGTGTCAGGCACCTGGCCGAGCCCGGCAGGAGGTTTAAGATAGTAAGACATGGATCCTGACCTCCAAGGCTTTACCTGTGAACATTCAAAACCCCTTAATGTCTGAGGAAAGAGATAGCAACCTCAATATTTTTTGTTAAAATAAACTCTCCTAGGATGTCTCTTAACCCAAATAATGATGCTCAACAAAGGCTCATAGAGTTTGGACCTAGAAGAGAGCTTCGAAGTCCACTAATCTCACAGCCCTTTATTTAAAGCCCCCCCAGAGAGATGAGATGTCTGCCCCAGAACACACAGGTGGTTACTGGCAAATCCAGAACTGGGACCTAGGCCATCCTCCTTCCTCACCTGGTGCTGGTTACATGCGTGGAGCCTATCTCTGGTATGAGCAGATGCAACAAAGCAAAAACAAAGTTTAAAGACAAACAGGAGAATCATGAGCTATTCTATGAGAAAAATCCCAAATCTGCTAGGCTTTTCTTTTCTTTTTTTTCTTTTTTTTTTCTCTTGAGGCTTTTGGCCGTGGCTGGGTTTGAACCCACCACCTCTGCCATATGGGGCCAACACCCTACTCCTTTGAGTCACGGGCGCCACCCTGCTATTTTCTTTAGGAAAACAGATTTGCAACAGTCTCTCATAATGCACCTGTCTTTGCCAATGTCATTAATGGCACCCATAGATATGTAAAAAGAAAATCTTCCTGCAAAGCTAGGAAGTATCAGAACCTGTAAAGTTCCATTAGTGCCAAAACCAATGAGAAGGCAAGTAATTACAAGTAGTCACCCCAGAATTTTTCTTCCAGCATAACATGAAAAAGTAATGTGGCCTTTTTCTTTAAAGCATCTGTAAGATGCTAACACTGCCTGGTCTTTAGTGTGCCACTTGTCACTCTCCCAGCCACCCTCATCTCCTTCAAAAAGCCTTCCCTTCTAGCCTAACTCCTTCTAGACCTGACTTCTTCTAGGCCTGACTCCTTCTAGCCAACTCTGTGGCTTCTGTGGGCCACATTGGAAGAAGGAAAGTCATCTTGAGCTACGCATCAAATGCACAAACACTAAATAAAACTAAGGAGCAAAAAAGAAAAGACCATGCATAATTTTTGGAGTTCATGGTGTTTAATGTTATTTAGAAGTCATCTAATTGTCTTACTTGATAATTAAGGTACTTCCATACCTCAGTAGCACCTCACACTTCATCTCAGATAAGAAAAAGAATCCTCTTAATTATTCAGTAGGCCATTTACAGAGTCTTTTAAAATCATTGGCAGGTCCCAAATTTGCAATCACTAATATAAAAAGTGTATTTATCTAAGTAATAAAACATCTGGGGAGTTTTTGATAGTTATTATTATAAAAGAAAAGTGGGCAACATAAAACCAGTGGGGGATTGGACATTGTATTTGAGAAACTAATGCATCAGTGTCTGGTTCTATGGGATTAGTTGCCATTCTTGATGAGTTCTTTAAAGGCCCTAATCAGATATTTTGGTGCTGATTTTACTCTTAATGTGCTTCTTCTTCCTTGGAAATAGTTGTTCACAAATGTAGGTACTCTCAAAAACTGATGACATGAATAATGTACAGTTGTAAAGCAAGGGATATTTGTCTCTGAGAATATAGAACCTATAAAAGTCCAGTAAAGAGACAGGATCAAATTTACTTTTAAGTTGAATGTCAGATTGCAGCTTCATGCATTCCACTTGAAAATTGGCAGGTAATATATTTATGTGGACTGAAAATGGAATCACAAGTGCACCAAAATATTGATTGTTTTCCTGGAAATCTTGAAATCTGTTGTCAGATTCTTCTATCAAATTGAAAAGCAAGGCTGCATATTTTTCACTGTTCCCAGGACTGTGTTTAGCCAACATGTCAAAATGCATAAAATTGCTTGCCTTAATTTGAGTGTCCCATAATTTCAGTTTCATTTGGAACCCTGTTAGGGTTTGAAACATTGTATGCAGAAATGTTGGTTTTCACCTTGATGATGCATGTTTGACTCATTTATATGAACAGTTAAATCTGCTAAAAATACTCTATCTGTAAGCCAGTTTTTATCATCAAGTTCTGGCACAAATTTGGTTTTAGATAGCCTAAGCGACGTGATCACATGTTGTAAATCATATAATCTTTTCAAAATTTGGCCCCAACTTAGCCATCTTACTTCCAAAAAAGTAAATGATGTAGCCATAGTCAGCATCAATACTTTTAAGGAATTCCTGGAATTGACAATGATCCAATCCCTTGACCCTTATGAAATTTAAGTCATGATGTTATCCATTTTTAAAGCTTTTGTGTATAAATTTTCTACACACTGTGTACTGTGTAATGACACTTCAAACATGAGTTTGGGGCAGCAATTACATCTTCTGTTAACTGTACAAGTTCCTCTCTTTTTTTTTTTTTTTTTTTTTCATTTTTTGGCCAGCACTTGGTTTTAAACTTCCACCTACAACAAATGGGGCTGGCACCCAACACCTTTTAGCAACAGGGATCACCCCAAGTTCCTCTCTTTTACCTACTATGCCAGGGACACCCAAAAGACGAAGAAAATCACTTTAACGAATTTTTTATTGCTTCTGATAAATATCTTGATTTACTGTGTCTTTCAATGGCACTAAAGAAGCCATTTCTTCAGTGATATCATATTCATCATCAATACCTCTAATAAAAATGGCAAGCTGAGCCATATTTGTAGCATCAGTGCTGTCATTCATGGCCAAAGCACAAAATTTAGAATTAGCAGCTTTACTCTCCAAACTTCTTTCCATAAACTTTTCCAATTTTTTCAACTCACCTGGCTCTAGTCTGGTGAGACAAGTTGATTTTAGAAATGTCCTCTTGCTCTTTGTCTCACGCAGTTGGGTGGACTGACCCGCCGCTACTATGTAGCGGGTTTCAGGCCGGACTCGGCCTGCGACAGCAGGAGCCCGATTCCCGCCCACCCTGGGCCTTGGGAGTTCATCGCCAGCGTCTGTGGAGGTGCAGAGGCCTCAGAACTAAGCACAGGTTGAAAACTACAGGCACAAGCCATGGAAGCTGGGCTGCACTGGTGTTGGTATTTCACCTGAGTTACACCCACTGTCACTTTGTATAGTTATGATAAGAAAGTGCCTCGAGCAATAGGGTCAATACAGGGGTGCCCCAAAAATGCGTATTTTAAGAGATGTTATCTAGATAGTACTCAGCCTTCTCAGTAATTACAGTAGCAATGTGCAGTATGACATTCGCTTAAACGATGGTGCTAATCGAATGATTGCCAGTCACCATGCGACAGGCAGCACAGTCAAAGAAAATGGCAGAGTTGCGGCTGTCATTCGAGGAGCACAAGACCATCTTGAGACGGTATTTGAAATGCGAGAACATTGTGGAAGTGCAGTGACAGTGGAGGCGTGAGTACACAACAGACCCTCCGACATGCCTGACAAATGCGCGCATTCGTGACAAGTTCGAGACGCATGGCACCGTGCGCGATGTGCACAAGGGCAGGTCCAGGACTGGGAGGCCTCGCACAGCCCTGAGTCCTGCCGTGTCAGCGCTGGTGCCGCAGAAGGCCACCAAACCTTGTGCACGTGAGACCTGAATCAGCAGAACCAGCATAGGACGCATTCTTCAGACAGCAAGGTGGGAGGTTTTTGTCCCAAGATTAATACATTCACTGAATGAAGATGACCCTGATCGAAGGGTGCAATACTGTGAGTGGTTCCAAAACATGGTACAAGTGGACGAGGAGTTTGTGGGGGAAATGGTTTGGTCTGATGAAGCACAGTTTAAACTAAGCAGAACAGTCAACAGACATAATCGTGTGTATTGGGCTCCAGAAGTTCCACGTGTGGAAAAAGATGTCCATTTGCTGGGCTTCAATGTCCAGTGTGGACTGTCATTGAGGGGACTCATAGGACCACTCTTTTTGAAGGTCCTGTTACTGGTCCACTGTACCTAGACACGCTGTGCACATCCATTTTACCTGCAATTCGGACACTTTTAGGGGATGATACGTTTTACTTCCAACAAGATGGTACCCTATGAAGCAAACATCACCCTGATACCAAAACCAGGAAAGAACCCAACTAAAAAGGAGAATTTCAGACCAATTTCACTCATGAATATGATGCAAAAATTCTCAACAAAATCCTAGCCAATAGATTACAGTTAATCATTAAAAAAGTCAAACATCATGATCAAGTAGGTTTCATCCCAGGGATGCAAGGCTGGTTTAACATATGCAAGTCCATAAATGTTATCCATCATATTAACAGAAGCAAAAACAAAGATCATATGATCCTCTCAATAGATGCAGAAAAAGCATTCAATAAAATCCAGCATCCTTT
>CAUYON010150849.1:0-19790 GCA_963573935.1 Arctocebus calabarensis | reverse complement strand
AGCTTAAGCTTGTAATAAATTCCACCCTTTGTTTTTGCATTGGTGCACCTGGTGTGAGTTTCTTCTGGGGGGACCCCGAAATTCGGGCACAACACACCTATTATGTCTCAAGAACTATACATTTGAACTATAGATTTATTAACAGATATTTTCTCATTTAATCTTCCCAGAAATCCTTTGAGGAAGGTCATAGCTTCCCCACCTGACTGCAGAGAAACAGAAGCTGATGTTCATTTTCTGAGCACTGCTCGTGACAAGTAGAGTGAATGATGGATCCCAGGTCTTCCCTTCAATCCTTGCACTTTTAATTTGACACCTTTAGGCTTTAGACTTCAGACAAAAACATCCTCATTTGAAGTCTTCTTATGTTTCTCTTCTACGTTTTCTTCACAATGACTAAATGTCTTCACCTAGGTTTAATTCCAGGTGTTCTAATGGACTATGTGTAGATGAACTTTCCCACATGTTCAAGAACACCAATACAACACTAGACAGCTATCTTTATGGGGTAGCTTCAATAAAAGTTTGAGCCAGAATGAATATGGGTTACTTGAGGCAGCCGTAGTGACTAAGGCTTCCAGCAGTTGGCCTTGGAGTTGAAGCCCACCCAAAGCGTGGGCTCGCATGAGTATCCTGTTTATGCTGGCCAACTTTAGTCATCCAGCTAATTCCTTAGCCTAGACATCTGTGGGCAGTTATTTCAAAGACTCTATCTCCTTGTCTTTGAGGACAAAGGGAATGAATTATCATTCCTCTTTTCCTACTCATGGTTGCTACTGAATGGAAGCATCATGGCCGGGAATAAATACACTGTTTTCCAGTTACTCCTTTGGAAGAATCAATTTATGATGAACTATACATGTCAGATTCTAGGCCTCTCTTATTTGGACAATTCCTATAGGCATCCTTCCACATGTTTCTAATTTAAAATTCTTGGTCCCAGAGTTTTTTAAGCTGTATGTGAGGCAAATTTGCATCTCCATTGATAATTTCACAAAGGTATTTTTAGATTAGTTGGAATTACTCAAAGCACAAAGGCTGCTGCATGAACTGACTAGTGACTTGTTAAGCCCTCAGGCAAGCAAGTCTTCAATTGAAATTCTAATTCCGCAGATAAATTCCAGTTGTATCTGAAGGCCAATACCCTTGGAAAGGACCCTACTAGTGTCACTTTTGTCCCACAGAACAACAACTGGAAAAAAATTCTTTAATCTTCTTTCCTTCATAAATGGCTTTTAAAATTCACAGAAAACTAAATAGAAAAATGTGAGAACAGCTAATTGCCATTACTACTATTATTCATATTTTTGAGGCACATGATTATATATTGTGCATTTATTAAAAATATAGTATAGGAACTCAGAGCACTTCCTAATCATCTTTCTTTCTGCCTATCTAGATTTTTTCTTCTGCTTATCTAAATTTCTACTTGAAGATTATTATTACTATATACACCCACATTCAGCATTCTCAACCCTGCTAATGCAACCAAGTTTTCATTCTGTATTTATTTAGTCTGATATGTAAATTAACTATTGGTTGATCTAGGGGTATAGCAGCTGTCCTGCTTTCATTTTCTATCTTGTGGAGCTAATAACACATTTTTTACTTTTTCCTCGGAATATTCGCAATGAAGTACTCTCAGAAGAGATCCATTACTGCTTATTAAATACCTGATAAATTAACCCCACGAACTCTATGAGTAGATATTAATAGAATCCCCCGTTTTAGGAGGGCAAATTAAGCCATAGTGAAGTTTTATAACTTGCACAAGGTCTTAGGAGTATTGAAGCCAGAACTGGAATTCAGGAAATTGCCTCCAGAGCAGGCACTTTTAATCCTTATGTTTTCTTTGCCCCTTTACCATCTATCACAGTGATAAATACACAGTACCTGAAAAGGTACACTCCAAACTTATTAAGCATACGTTCACATCAAGCATTTTCTGTTTATTTCGTAACGCCACACAATTCTATTCATAAATACATAACTTAAAATTGTATTGCCAGGAACAAAAAGTAAATCATCTTGATTTCATCCATCAAAAGAATGATGTCCGGGCATAAAAGAAATAGGCATTTGGTCAATGAAAACATCACAGTGCTGGCTCGGCGCCTGTGGCTCAGCGGGCTAAGGCGCCAGCCACATACACCTGAGCTGGTGGGTTGGAATCCAGCCTGGGCCCGCCAAACATCAATGACGGCTGCAACCAAAAAATGGCCGGGCACTGTGGCGGGCGCCTGTGGTCCCAGCTACTTGGGAAGCAGAGGCAAGAGACTCGCTTGAGCCCAGGAATTGGAGGTTGCTGTGAGCTGTGATGCCACAGCACTCTATCCAGGGTGACAGCTTGAGGCTCTGTCTCAAAAAAAAAGAAAACATCACAGTGCTGTACCTTGATTAAATGCTCTTTTTTAGTGAGTCTAAAAATGAAAAATTAATCTTCTGGAACCATATAAAGGGAAAAGGTTCTAGTGCCCTTTTCTTAGCCATGAAACCTTCTCATAAAATCACCATTGCAATGTTGCTGGGTGTGACAACTTACTATGAAGGAAACACATAAGAACACGAAAGGTGTATTCAAATTTCTAACAGACAAGAGCAGGCAAAAGCAATGTTATCGTGAAGACTATTTTCTTGGTGAAGGTGAGAATTACATAAGTGGGAGGCAGTTCTGCTTTGACTAAGCTTGAGAGTATCATGGACTTTATCGAGATAGTTATATGTCAGGAGCATTAATGGAAGATGCTGAACCCAAGAGGTTATAATGGAACCAAGAATACATAACTGCTGCCCGAGTTCCTATTTATTTATTATTTATTTATTTATTTAGCATTCCCTTCTACTTTATGCATTCAGTCAAACGTCTTTTGCTTTTGTTCCCATGTCAAATATGATTGGTCTTCTCCCACTTCCTACTCCCTGCAAAGAGACCTGGAATTACTCTTTGCAAAGTATATTCTTAGGTTCTTTTAAATTGTCCTCAACTTGATCTAGTTTAAAAACAAAACCCATCAAGATCCTTTATTTAGTCTTTCTTTGCCTTTGCCTGCAGAATAAAACCTCTCCTGCCAGTAGTGTTCCTTGGAGGCCCAAGTCTCATGTCCTCAGCACATGTCTTAGAGTTTCCAGTCTATCTACTCACCCAGGAAAAGTTTTTGTTTCTTTTCTTATGCTCCCCCCTCCAATTACACATAAGCCAATATAGAGTGTATTCTGTCCTATTTTGCTATTATTTTCATTTTCTTTTTCCTAGCCACAATATGGCACTTACAATGATAGTTAAGTCTTCCTATGTGCTCGGTACCATGCCAAGGACTTCCTGTGTATTTACTCCTTCGCTCTCACAACAAAATGTGTGAGATAGATACCACCAACTCATAACAGAAGTCATAGAGGAGGAAAGTAAGATGCAGAGTGCTAAGCTGTTTACCCAAGACTACGTAGGGGGTAAATGATAGAACTGGGTTTTCAGCTCCAGTGGTCTGGAGTTCATACACTTGACCATTAATTATATCACTCTGCCTCATTAAATAGAAAGTGTCCAACCAATATCTAGAAGCAGTTTAGCCTCCCAGTCAAGATTCACACACTGGAGTTAGAGATAACAAGCTACCACCTTGACCCCTTCGCCGCTGAGGAAGTGAGCCCCAGCAATGGCATGGACCTGGCATTAGATTCACCATCACTGAAAATAGATAATGATAGATTGGCTTCGTGCCCATAGCTCAGTGGTTAGGGCACCAGCCACATACACCAGGGCTGGCAGGTTCCAACTGGTCCGGACCTACTAAACAACAAAGACAACTACAATAAAAAAATAGCCTGGCATTGTGGTAGGTGCCTGTAGTCCCAGCTTCTTAGGAGGCTGAGGCAAGAGATTGCTTAAGCCCAAGACTTTGAGGTTGTTGTGAGCTGTGACGTTACAGCACTCTAGCAAGGGTGACATAGTGAGACACTGTCTCAAAAAAAAAAAAAAAAGATGATGATAGAATTGGCTTCAGAAATCTGTGGGAGTTAAATTAGACAGATTACAACGACTTTGACACAATGCTTTGCATGTTTTAAACATACAAAACATGTAATTTATTGTGCAATTACATTATCTCAATTAGGAGATAATTTTCCCCCCTCTTTCAACATTTCTGAAACTAAGACGGCTTACATTCAACTTCACTAGAAACTTAACAACTATTTCTTTGTTTTTCCTCCCCAAAAGGCCATTATCAATTCAACGGGAAATTTTATAATCATTGGTGTCACAAAATCAAGATAATACTAAATAAGAGGTTTTTAGTTTTTGTTTTTGTTTTTTACTAAATACAGAAACCTTTTCCTATTCTTTTTGTTTGTTTTTGGCAATCACTTATTGCAATACCAAGATGAGTCACTCTCATCCTAAAAACTTTATATGACAAATCCTTAACCTCACTGCCCAACATTAATGGTTATATTTTATTGTTTGTTTATATTTTATTGTTTTGTTGATGTGCCCTCCTTTGATAAACTATTAGGTGAAAAAAACGTTGGCTTACTATTTTTTCTTTAATCTGTTAGCAGTCCTGCTCTGGCTCCTCACTTTGATGTCTAACACTGTGTGTGTGGTATTCCACATTTATCCATGCTTTAATATTTAGTGAGTGAAATTAACAAAAATGTGAAGTCACCAAATGCAGACACATCTATGATAAATCACCATGGGAAAAAGAAATAGGAAGCATCGTTTCAGAGTGATGGGAGCCATGTGGAGTTCATTTTCTTCCTTGGCTGTCAGTCAAAGTTAGGAATCTTATAAAAGAAAGCACCAAATTATGGAAAACAGCAGCACTGGAGACATAGTGAACCTCTAAGCTCGCACCTAAGTCAAAATTATGCATATAATTCTACTTATTTGATCACTGGAAAGAAAACTAGGTGGGCACTTTTCAAAATGGAAGCAGTACTATATTTATCTTTTAACAAAAACTCTGTTAATACTATTCCAATATTATAAGATTATCTCTGAGCACTGGCAGACAGCCCATAATCATAATTGTCTGACTGGTTTAAACAGAGTTAATTCTTTTTGATAGAGAAATCTTACATAACAGATGGTTCAAAGTTTCTGTCTATTTAATGACCAATCTGTTATATCCAAGATGTCATCATTTTGGAAAGGAACTTCTATGAAAGTATCTTCTTTATGTTTTACAATTTTGATGTCAAATGTAATTCTTTTTTCCTTGGATTTTGAAGTTTGCATATTAGAGTTTATACACACACACACACACCCCCATATATACAGGGTGGCCATAAAGTTTGTGCGCAACTTAAAGTAACTGTCTATCTTAAATTGCCCTGTATTTCTGTATGAATGCATGTAGTTTTTAAATAATAATTACTGACTACAACTGCCTGGGTAGAAGAAAATTTAAAAGCCACCAAGCTAAAATGTGGGATGGGTGTTGTGGTTTTATGAGGATCTAAAGTAAATTATTTAAATGGCAATTCATTTTACATTTCAAGTGCTTTGGGAAGTAACTTTTACTATGAAATTTTAGACTTCAGCTCTGAGTTACTATCTTAAAAAAATAAAGAAACTGCTATGGAATGACACAAGCATGCCACCTTTTTCCTCCCTATCTGGTACCAACCTTATCAAAGCATATGTGCTGAGATTTTATTCTAAGATATAAATTAATTAATTCATAACACAGTGACAATAAACTACCTTAATGAGCTCAGATAAAATATAACCACTTAAATGACTTTTCAAGCACGTAAACATTGATTCTATTTAGTGTGATATAAAATGTGGTTTGTGATGATATTTTTCTTAACCCTGAGTCTCTTCTGATATATTGAATATGCATAAAAGACAGATGTGCAGCTGACATAGTAGGGCATTTTCAACCGTTGCATCATTTAAATATCCCTCATGAGACAGGCACTATGGCTCACACCAGTAATCCTGACACTCTGGGAGGCCAAGGCAAGTGAATTGTTTGTGCTCAGCAGTTTAAGAGCAGCCTGAGCAAGAGTGGGATCCTATTTATACTGAAAAGAGAACAATTAGCCGGGCATCATGGGGGACGCCCGTAGTCCCAGCTACTCAAGGCTGAGTTAGGAGGATCTCTTGAGCCCAGGAATCTGAGGTTGCTAGAAGCTAGGCTGAGGCCTGGTACTCTAACCAGGGCAATTGAGTGAGACTCTGTGACTTTACTTTAAAAAAAAAAATAAGTTTTTCTGGTCTTCCCTTTCCCTAGCTGCAAAAAAGAAATTTGTCTGGGTTGATTTCAAGATACTTTTCATATCAAATATTTTCTGATTTAATATCCAATCACTACACATCTGTTTTCTATGGAAATATTATCTCATATTCTTTCTTGTTTAGAGAGAATTTCTAAATACCATCCTACCTGAGCTTAAAGACACTTCTGGCCAGAGGCAGAGTATAGATAACTCTAAAAAAATTAACAATTGTTTAAAACAAAGAAACGAAAAGCAAAAACTTATAAAAACTTATGCAGAGGATGAGGAGGGGAATGAGAATGTGGAGTTGAAGAAAGATGGGGAAGGAAAATCTCAATGGAGGAAGACAAAGACCTCAACAAATTATCCAATTTTAAGGAACATCTATTATCCCAATTATTCTTAAAGTATTTAGTAATTTAGGATTTTTATGTTGTTTTTAGTCATTATCTTTCTATATGAACATGAGTTACAAAATTTCAGTGGCCTGTTCCTGTTTTGGCATGTGCACTGGTGGTCCTGAAGGAAAGACCAGGCTCTTGAACTCCATAGAGTAGTGTAAAGGGATTTTGATCGATAGCTCTGTCTAGCCTTCTATACATATGCAAATTATATTGGCATTCATATTCATATTTTCTAGATACATAAGGAAATGTTCTTTATGGTTATATGATAATATAGTCATGAATATTAATATTTTCTAGATGTAAATATAAATTTAAAACAGTACAGTTATTAAAACTTACCTTGTGATGTGATGCTATACATTTGGTCTTTGCCTTTCTGTGACTCTAAAACTGTGCTGTTATTCACATTGATAACACCAGGAGGCACATTGAGGAAACTGGGCATCTGTTACCATGGTGACTGTTAGGCATATTTTTAAAAGCAACCAACCATCATGTAAGCACACATGTAAAATAGTATTACACAGCTTCTTTAGAATTGTTGAGAATTTGATACCACATTCTAAAAATTGTCTACAGTAATACGATTCCTATTTTTCTTTTCAAGGAACTAATATCAACAATACAGACAAATAAACTGAGTTTTTAAGGCTAGTAAAACCACCTCTTCTGTTTTCTTCTAAAAATACTCAAGTAATTATTAAACATATAGCCTCTGAAGACAGACGAATCTTATTCAAATCATTAGTTTTGCCACTTATCTAATGTGTACTATGATCTGTAACATACAAGAACCATAAAGAGGAGTTTGCATACATAATGAATATATTTAATTGAATATGTTCACCAAATTTATTTTTAGTTTGAAGGGACAGAAAAAATAAATTCACTTAGTAGTAGTTACTAAATGTCATTATTAACTTTTTAGAAAGGTATTTCAGACAGTGAATCATAATATTGAATGATACAAATATATTCTGAGCTTGCATTTTTATTATATTATTTACTATTTTTTTTGTAAATTTCACAAGCCATTGGTTATGGCTTGGTAATGGAAATTTTTTAATTAAAAAAATTCATTGAATCAGCTTGGCTCCTGTAGCTCAGTGGCTCGGGCACCAGCCACATACACGGGGGCTGGCGGGTTCAAACCCAGCACTGGCCCACCAAACTACAATGACAACTACAACAAAACAATAGCCAGGCATTGTGGCAGACACCTGCATTCCCAGTTACTTGGGAAGCTGAGGCAAGAGAATTGCTTAAGCCCAAGAGTTTGAGGTTGCTGTGAGCTGTGATGCCACTGCACTCTACCGAGGGCAACATAGTGAGACTCTGTCTCAAAAAAAGAAAAAAAATCATTGAATCATAATTTATATATAATTTCAAACTCCTGGGCTCAAGTGATCCTTCTTGCTTCAGCCTCCTGAGTGGCTGAGACTCCAGGCGCCTGCCACAATGCCCCACTAGTTTTTCTAAATTTTTTTGTAGAGATGAGGTCTTGCTCTCGCTCAGGCTGGTCTCCAACTCCTGAGCTCAAGTGATCCACCCACCTTGGTCTCTCGGAGTGCTAGGATTACAGGTGTCAGCCCCCATGCCCATCCCTATTTTAGGTATTCTTTTTTTTTTTTTTTTTTAACATAGTCTCATTCTGTCACCCTGGGGAGAGTGCAATGGTGTTATCATACCCCACAACAACCTCAAACTTCTGGGCTCAAGGGATCCTCTTGCATCATTTCCCTCAGCTGGGACTACAGGAACCCACTGCAAAGTCTGGCTAGTTTTTCTATTTTTAGTAGAGACTTGGTCTTGTTCAAGCTGGTCTTGAGCTCCTGAGCTGAACTGATCCACCCACCCCAGCCTCCCAGAGTGCTAGGATTATAGGCATGAGCCACCGTTCTCAGCACTAAAACTATTTTTATTGACAGATGAATATTCACTTTCTGGGATTTCCAGAACAAAGTACCAAAATGGGTACTTCAAAACAACAGAAAATGCTCTGGAAGCTAGAAATCCAACATCAAGGACTGTAATCCAGGATCAAGGGGCATTGGTTCCAGGAACTCCCATGAATACCAAAATGCCAGATGTTCAAGTCCCTGATATAACATGGTGTAGTTTTGCATTAAATCTATGCAAATCCTCCTGTACACTTTATATTATCTCTAGATTACTTATAATACCTAACATAATGTAAATACTGTATAAATAACTGTAAAGTTATATTGTTTAGGAAATATAAACAAGGAAAAAGGTCTGTACATGTTCATACTGATGCAAGTTTTTTTCTAAACACTTCAATATGTGGTTGATGAAATCCATGAATGCAGGACCAATGAATATGGAGGGCTAACTGTGGTTTTTCTCTTCTGTTCCTTTAAGATGCTATGGTTTTGTGTTGAACCAATTTTGGATTGTAAGAATAAATCTGACTTGTCAGAATATATTATTCTTTTTATATATTGTTTTATTCAGATGGAAAATACTGAATTTATTAAAGTCTTTGTGCCTGTAGCCTAGAGGATTCTGTATTTGAAATGTCCTTTTCTGTATCTATCAATAGAATTAACATAACATTGTCCTCATAAAATGGCCTAGCTGGGTGAATGCTTGATATATAATAAGGATTTGTGTTCCCAAATGTCTCAAGATGGAGTCACTTAGGACAGCACCTCAGCTTACGGTGACATTGCTCACCCTGCAGAGTACAAAGCACGCGAGTGGAGAACTGGGGTGATAAAATGACACCTGCCACAAATTGTGGTATGTGTCTTCTATGGAATACTATGGAGCCATAAAAAAGATGGAGACTATACATCTTTTATGTTTATTTGGATGGAGTTGGAACATATTCTTCTTAATAAAGTGTCTCAAGAATGAAAAAAAGTATCCAATGTACTCAATATGATTTTGAAACCAATAGGTAATCACTTACATGTTCATACAAATGATAAAACACACATATAGTCCAGCGAGAAAGAGGGGAGCGGCGGGACGGGGAGCGGGGAGGACACGTGGAGGGAGGAGGGAAGGCATTTGGCGGGATCCCACCTAATGTGCACAATGCAAGGGTACATTTCAAAACAGCTAATAGTAAACTCCAAATGTCTTGCCACAAAAACTAAGGAAGTGAGGTGATGATTATGTTAATCAGCTTGATTTAAGCACTCCACATTGCATATCAAATCATCACATTGTACCCCATAAATGTATACAGTTTTGATTTAATAAAAAATTAAATTATAGGGCAGTGCCTATGGCTCAAAGGAGTAGGGCACCAGCCCCATATACAGGAGGTGGTGGGTTCAAACCTGGCCCCTGACCTAAAACTGCAAAAAAAAAAAAAAAAATTAAACCACAAAAAAAAGAAAAAAAAATTACACCTGCCAAAAGTTACTTTAGATATTTCCATAGCAAAGTACTGAACTGGGTGGCTAAACTGTAAAGCAAACTGGTGAAGGCTGAGAGGCCTGCGGGGACTCTGCCCTTGAATACTCTGAGGCCTCTTTTCCTTTGGCTGCTGGGAAAGGAGCAGTGACCCCCCCTGAGCGCTGGCATTTGAAAGAAAACCCAACCTGCTGGTTCGTAAGTCAGTGTGCAATGGTTCCATCTCTCCCTGATTGCTGCCTTTGTGTGTTGAATATATTTACATGATTATTGATGTGTGAGAGACTCACAATAAACCATGAATTCATAAGCATTTAATTAACCACTGAGTCATAGTGAAACCTCCAGCCCACTCCTCTTCCCCCCTGCTATCACTCAGAGTTACCACAACTAGACTCATTCAAACTATTGTCGAAACCACAAGGAGATTTCAGTCTAGGTACAGCTGTATGTTGTACAAAGATTAAATTATTGAGACAACAAGGATTGTCAAGCAAGAAACAAAATACTTAATACAACAGAAATCTTGCTGGGAGAACAGCAGAAGTTGCCTCAAATCCATCTCTGGGATTAAACTGAGATTATGCCCACATGTCTTGGGGCAGATCAAGGGTAAACAATGAGGGGCTGCAGGCCTAAGAGGCAAGTTGTGGAGGATGATGAATTTTGGTGCAGGAAGCCTGAGGTGAGGAGGCTTCAGAATCTCAGCTCCTTTGTTTTGCAGAAAATTCGCCATTTCTAGGAATTAAGTCAAAAGGTCAAGTAACTAATTAAGGGAAAGGATTATAAAAAAAATATGTAGAGGTCATTGAAACTTGTTGATAGGGCTAGTTACAAAATCTGATGAGGGATGCTCAAATGTGATTAGAATATATATTTTGCATTGGTTAGTTAAGTTGGTTGATAGTGTTATCCAGATCTTCTATAGTTTTGCTGATTCCTTTACCTAGTTGTTTTAGTTATGAATAAATATGTCTAGTTTAGTAACATCCTCCAAAACATCCTGTTGCTCAGAGAGACCTCTTTCACAGTAAAGGAGTTGAGAAAATGAGCATTTGATAATGGAATTCACTGATTGTATACACAGAATGAACTGGAAGCTGTTGGTCTGATTGAATGTTGGAAGAGCCTCTACTTGATGAGAACACCTTGTAGGGTTAAGGTGCTGACCTTCAAATGCAATGTATGTTTTAAACCTATGACCATCTTTTGGAAGTAGGTTATAGCTAAAGTATATGGTTTCATAATTAGGGGTGAAGGGCTCTACAGTATTCAAGGCCCTGGTTCCTGGGTGTTGAGGTTGGAGAAATCATCTACCAGAGGCAGTGTGAAGAGTTCTACTAAATGATTTTTCAACTGGTGTATTGCAGCACACTGGTGTGCAGCAAAACATTTTTAAAGACCATTAATTAAATTATTTCCAAGTTCAAAGCACAGTGAGTGTATTCTTTTTTTTCTTTTTTTTTTTTTTACCATCAACAAAATTTAAGTGTACTGTGGAAGTTTAAATATAGGTTTAAGTGTGCTGTGAGATTAAAAAAAAAAAAGGTTGTAAAACACTGTACTAATGTAGAATTGCCTCCTGGTCACTGTGGACTTGTCATATCTACATAATGAAACTGTCCTCGCAGATTGTTGAAGGAGTATAAGGTGAGAGCTAGAGTAAGTGACACAAAATGCCAAGAAAAGGGCTCAGCTAAAATAATAATAACCAGCCACTATCCTCTCATTTGCCTGGAAATAATCATTGTCCCTTTGTTTGCTTCTCTATAATTGAAGCTCTAGAGGGTATAGGTGGTAGCTATAAAGATTTTAGCTTTTCTCCAGGGTAGTTTTTGTGGTATCTTCCAGGTGCCGCATTCCAGTGGATTGACTATCTCACTCAGGCCCAGAAACTGACTCAATTGTTCTTGGACCCCCCCACCCAAGGAACTGCATGTCAGTGGATTGGTTGACCAACCAGGACAGTGGCCCATGCCAAAGGACTGATAGTTCTGCTCCAAAGCAGGTCATTAGTAGACCCTGATTGCCTAACCTTCTGCTTATCAAACAGACATTAAAAACTCAATCTCCCCAGTTCTTAGGAAGGTGGATTTGGGACGTTTCTCCCATTCTCTTGCTCAGTGCTATGCAGAATAAACCCTTTCTCTGCTACAAACCCTGCTGTCTCCAGGTATTGGTTTCCTCTTGGGCAACAGAGCCTTGCTGGGTGGCACCACAAACAAGAACACAAGAAAGGAATTTTCTATACTAATTAGAGTTATTGATACTAATTACCACAAGGAGATAGGATTGGTGCTCCATAATGAAGCAGGAAAGATTACACCTGGAACTACGAAGATGCTCCAGTCAGTACTTTTTGATGCTTCCATGTCTCATGATAGTGAAGGTGCAATCACAGCAACTACTGTCTGACAAAGACACAGCATCCAGAGGCTCCCGGGCCTCAACAATGACAGCTGTGTCATGCTACTGAAAAAGCAAACCAGACTACAGAAGCAATGCATGGAAAAAAGAAAGTAAGTAATGCATGGAAAAAAAGTAAAGAAGAAAGTAAAAGAAGCAGTTGAAAGATATTAGTTAAATCTTTAACCCAACAGATGCAGCAGGGACTGTATCTGGTCCCACATATCCCATTGCTCTAATTCTTTAAGTCATGAACCATGGTCAGATACCCCCTTGAGGAGGCAGAGGCAGGACTGAATTAACGGGGCATGACTGGATCTGAAGGCTGTCCTCACCCTCATCCCTGGTGAACTAGCTTCTCACTGCCAACATATCCAACCTTTTGACTGTCTTGGTGGTCAGAACCATAGGCAGGCCAGAAGTGCCAGGAAATCAATGACCTTCAGGAGTAGTTCTTGGCCAATGACTCATCAGGGTTGGTGTATAAATATCCTGGTTCCCTTGTCTCTCAAGGGGAACAACACTTAGGCTTGACACTTGAACTCCAGCCTCACTGGCTGTTCGAGTTCCCACGGGATAAAGCTCTACTTACACGGAATCCTAATCTGCTTGGAACTTATCCTTATTAGGTTTAACTTCCCTATTCCCCTATTGGTATTTTTTAGTATCACTTTCAAAATGAACTTGTCCTTCAAGCCTTGTCTCGGGGTTTGCTTATAGGGGAACATAAAGTATGATACTACATCCTCCAGAATGGATATAATGTTATAACCTGCTTCAGACCACCAGATCCCTAAAACTTTGCCAACAGGCCTCTGAATCTTTAGGCTTTATGTGTGGGTACACTTGTATCTTCCCACGGCATTCAGAGTGCTTGCTAATTCCTGCTCACCAAATCTTGTTAATCAGACCCATCATCTAATATAACAAAGTTATCTTTATTACCTTCACCTAACACAAAGTGACCATGTGCTATGACTCCTATATCCAATGGGGGCTATTCAAAAATATTTAACTACTTGCACAGCCCCTAACTATTGGTCATAGTGCTGGAGCAGATTGGTGGAGGTCCCATGCTGGGCCATAAGTAAATCTTTATTCCCAGATCATGAAAAGCCCAGGGCTCCTGGACAAGCAGTGGGTTGGGCAGGGCAGCAGCTGAGCATGGGATGGTGGGGGTGAATATGGGAGAGCAGAGAGACCACAGATACTTGTGTTTTTATACTCCAGGCAAGAACTAAATTATATTTGGAAGTGTAATTTTTTTTATTAAATCATAACTGTATAGATTAATGCATTTATGGGCTACAGTGTGCTGATTTTATATACAATTTGGAAATTGGTTAACATGAAGGGAAGTAAACAGTCCTTAATTAATTACTTACTTAATTATCGTGTTAAGACATTTATACTCTACACTGAATAGATTTGATGTGTACCCTTGCAATATGCACCATAGGTGTGGGACCACCAATTACCATCCCTCCAGCCAACCTCCCACCTTCTTTTTCCTCTTACCTCCTTCCTCTTGGGCTATAGTTGTGTTTTATCTTTCATATGAAAGGGTGGGTGATTATAAGTACATTGAATACTTTTTCTTCCATTCTTGAGATACTTTACTAAGAAAAATATGTTCCAGCTCCGTCCATGAAACATAAAAGAGGTAAAGTCTCCACCTTTTTGAGGCTGCATAATATTCCATGGTATACATATAACCACAATTTATTAATCCATTCATGGGTCGATGGGTACTTGGGAGTGTAATTCTTAAAAGCCACTTTGAAATTGGTTTTCTGTCACTTATAAAACAAATTATTGTGGCTGATTAATTACCCAAGCTAGGGCCTAAAAGATAATCCTCACTTTCTTCTCTCTCACAGCCCAGGTACCTATCAATTCTCTCTCTTAGTGTTTCTTCAATTGACTCCCTCCCTTCTAGTCCTACCAATACTGTGCTATTCATTATCTTTGCCTGAGTTATCTTAGCTGCCTCTTCATTGTTCCTGCTGATTCTGCTCTATGTTTCTCAAATTCACAATTCTTCTATCCAAATTTGACTACGCCATTCTTCTTTAAATTCTTTGACTGTTCTCCATCATCCTAAAATACGTGGCACAATACCATGATTGGATGGCTGTCTACTTCCCTTCATCTCTGCACACTGCTGCTTTGTCCTTAGTTTTCAGTATATCAATCTGCCTGCATTTCCTCCCTATATCATGTACTTTCCTGCCTTCATGCTTTTAATTATACTTTTCTCCTTCCTGACTAATGCCTGTTTACACATTAAATCATATCCAAGGCATCATCTCCCTCTGGAAACCTTCCATCAACCCCCAAGTTGAGTTAGATGACCTTGCTCTGTGATCCCATAAGAATCTGTGAACATCTCCATCCCTTCACTGACCACACGGTGCTGTAATATCTGTTTCTATGTCTTTACCATCTACCCCACTCACCAGGCTCTTGGGATACAAATTGTGTCCCAAAGTCAGGCCTCTGAAAGATGTCCATTGAATAGTTGCTAAATGAATAAATGCATATACATGTGATAATAATACACAAATAAAATATTGTTTAAATGTGGGAATCCCCAAACATAGTTTGAACAATGTCGGTCCTATAGAGATAAATGCCTAAAAGCACAGAGATCCTTTAGTTTAATAAATTTCTTTGGGATAGATGTTTGTCAAAAACAATATTACCCATATTAGTTTATGGACATAATTGTGGTAGAAGCATAAAGTAAAAAGTAAATAATTATTATTACATTTTGAAACTACCAGACAAGCCATTCTTAAAAGTACAACATGTAACAAAAGCAAAGCAAATTGGATCTCTAATGTTCCATTCATCCCTCCAGCCCATGTAGCCAATATAAAAATTGCCAAGAATATTTTGATCAAATAACAATTAGCTTTTCTCTGACTATTAAGCTATGTTCATATGAATAGGGCAAGATCAGAAACATGTTTCCTTGGAAGCTCATGATATTTCGTCAAATGTTAACAAGACCAATTCTGTGAATTCATCCAGAATCTAATAAATTCCACAGAGGAAATGTGTATCCTTGAGATATCATTATGTTCCCTTTTACTAGATCAACAGTAATAATAAAGAAAACAGTAATATTATTTAAATTTTTGACTTTAATATTTTACTTTAATATATATTCCAATGTATCCACAAAAACCTGAAAACACTTCCTTAAGTATATGTTAAAGAATTATTATTGCTCAAAGGCATGTATTAGGAGATCAATAAATATTAGAATACAGTGAATTAATATTTTAAAAGTATATTTACCAAATTATTTTTCACATTTTTTCCTTTTCATCAATGTAAAAGTCCCAAAACTAAAATGTATTATTGCTAGTATCCTATAATAAGATTAATAGACCAAACTTAATTCCCCACTTTATACATTTCCCTGAAGTTCTCAACTTAAGTGTTACTAAAATTTAAAGTGAGTATTGATCTAGATTAGCCACGAGAGGAATCATTTTTCTGAAAGGATTATTTTTATCCAAGTGTATTCTTTAAATAGTAGCGAACACTTATTGAATGCCTATTATGTGGATAACCGAATACCAAACTAAGGAAATATGTTAACTTTCTTTCGTGCTGACAGTTTGGTGAGGGACAAGATTTATAATTACATTTTTATTAAAAAATGTAGAAGCTTTGTTAAAGATAAATATAAACAACCACAGGAACACAGCTGAAGATCCTTTCATAAATCTGATCAAAGAAAGACTGAGGTCAAACTCTAAAATTGTAGAAGTGTTGGAAATCAATCTGGTTTGTTTCTGTTACCGGAAGTACCAGAAGGCCAGAGCCTCAAATCTTGATTTCAGTTATGACAAGGTAGTTGTGCTCTTCAGTAAACCTTAATATTCAGCCATTCACTAGTTTATGGAGTGTCTGATGGGTGCCAGGTATGTGCTAGGCAGTGAGGATCAGTGGGTGAAAAAGGACACTGTACCCCATGGTTGAACTAATGTACACAGCTATGATTCAATTAAAAAAAAAAAAAAAAAGGTGTTCCCTGTACTTACAGAGCCACCTTCTGGTGGAGGGGACAGGCCCACAGACAGACTATAGCACAGGGCACCAAGACTTATGAGAGGCATCTGTAGAGCATTAGAAAGGGGACAACCCAGGTTGGAAAGAAGAGATGGCTTTCCTAGAAGGAGATACTTCTAAGCAGAAATATTGAGAATTTATGGGAAATAGTCAGGCAAATACAGATCGAGAGAACCTTCTAATAAAAAAAACACGTATCATGTGTTAAGCCCCAGTGACCAGAAGGCACATGGCTCATTGCCGGGACGGAAACAAAGGTATGCCGTTCTCACTGGCTCTTGATGGCTAAGAAAGGGGAGGAATTAGCGCTCATGCTGGAGAGGGAAACAGGGTGTGCAAACTTAGTCTAGAGTTGGGACTTCGGCCCAGGACAAGGAGCAAGAAGTCAGGGAAGAATGGCTTGATTTGAATGAGTTTTCAAAGACACTCCAGTTGCAGCATGCAGACTGAATTAGAGATCAGCCAAGAAAGGAAGCAGATGAATATTTTGGATTTGGGGGCGGCTCCAGTTTCTTCCCACATTGTCCCTAGCTCAGTTTCTAGATAGAAGGGCTTCATTTCAGACGTGGAACTTGTAGCAATTTCTTCCATAACCATCTCTTTCAATCTCTTTTCTCAGCTCCCCCAACCTTTAGCCCATTCTAAAATAACTAATATCCAAAATTTATTAAATTTTCCATTTCAAAGGCAGAGACTGAAAATTAGAAACCTGTGATATCTTACTAGGCCATGAAAAGACAAAAGAATTTTTAATCATTTAAATCTGTGAATTCCTTGTTCACTGTACCATTATTAAATCCAAAACATAAAATGGGGTATCTTATTACCAGATCCGTATCTCATTGTGAGGAGTGATCAGCAAAGGGTAGGTTATATTTCAGCAGGACAGTTCTCTGTGACAACTTCATAAAATTAGCTGCACTTGGTAGAAGACAAGCTGAACATAATTTTTTTCTCCTCTTTAGCTCTGCACACTGGTCTTTTGGGCTCTTCTCCCCTGCTTTTGAGAGAGGATACCCAAGAAGGGTGAGGTCTGGGAGAACAGGTCTTCTCAAGGAGAGCACAAGGATACACTGGCAGGGTCCTCTCCATGGTGACTCAGCACTTAGGAATTTGTAACTTCCTGGAACTTGGAAATTTCAAAGTTCTGTGAAATCCTGTAGTTCTGTGGGGGCTGAACTAGCATTAAGCATCTCCGCTTGATTCAAACTGGCCAATGAGAAGGGTACCTGTGGGGTGGAACTTCTTGACTGTAAATAAAAAGGGAAAGATCAAGCTAGCCGGGGAGCACGGCCATTTGGAATTCGTCTATGCCATAAGCTCCCAGCTGGTGAATAAAGCCCTTCCTCTTGTAAACGTGATGTTTGGGTGCTCTTTCTCTCCGTTGGGCCTTGTCTTCCTGTGACACTTCTTCCTAATAGACTGGACAGAAGCCACAGCCTTCCAGTGCCTTTTGGATATTGGCACACTGTCATTTTGTGTCATTAAAATGTTGCTCCAGTCTAGGGTCACAATTCTGATCTCTCCACCTCTCTCCCTATCCCAGCTCAGGCCCAGCCCATGAATTTCTGCAAGTCAGCCTGGGAGTCAGTAGGTTGCCTCACTAGTTCCCCATTTGCTCCTCCACAATCCTTCCCCTGGCCTCGGCTCCCCTATGCTGAGGAAAGGGTAGGAGAATGAGAGGGAAAGGACAAGTTCTTACAGGACCGCTGCTCTTGCAATATGGAATATGGGTCTTCTGTCACGGCAGATGTCCAAATAATGTTTCCCTCATACTGGATTTGGGAACTCCTCACTCTCCTTTTCACCTCCCTCCCTCCCCCTTCTTCTCCAGCACAGTGCTGTTTCCTAACTCAAGCAATGGTTTTTTGGCTAACGTTTTTCTTACAATTGTCCCTCAACCCTTGCCCCATGGTATTCACAGAGGAGCGTTCTTCTCTGATGACTCACATCTGGCTGCCTTCCAGGTGCTTGCTTCCGCCTTTGGGAAACTTGACACTTCTTTTGCCCACCGGTTTCTTTAAGGACTGCCCAGAGCCCTGACAGCTGTACTGTTTGCTTTGAGTTTTCACAACTTCAATCCTAGACTTTGACTTTTCTAGGAAAGAATCAATTGCGAATGTCTCAACCAATCACTCCCCTGCAAACCCAGGGGATCATAAGCTCCCAAGTACTTTGTCAGAAAGAAGAGCTGAGGTTCTGCAGCTTAACAAGCACCCAGCTGGGTATGAGAATATAACTTTATGATTCTGCCAGGCTGAAAGGCACCCCCTTTTCTATGAGTAACTATCTTACATCACCCACTTCAAAGATTGTTAATGTGCCTTGTTCTCAGCTTTGGAATCTGAGCCAAAACTCCCAGACAATAGGGAAAGCCTCACTTATCATCCTGCTATGCAGTATACGAGTTATAGTAACTTCAGGGGAGCCCATTCACTCTGGTGCTCCTGCTTCTGGAGCTCCTGTTCACACATACACACAAATATTGAAATATAATTTAATCACAACATTGGTCTCTATTGGTTGAAATTCTCCACATAGGATCTGGTCCAATTCTATAGCTAATAATTCAATCAGTAGTAAAAGAACCCTGGTGAGGTTTTGTCTAAATTCCACTGGACTACCCTTAATGTCAAAGAAATCCCTCTATCTCAAAGCCGACCAAACCATTTCTGCATATTCTAATTGTAGAAAGTTTGGATTTACATACAGTTAAAACGTATCTATGTGTAAATTTTACACAATTTTTCAGATTTAGTACCTGAAAACTCTTAAAAGTTTAACTAAGCTTAGTTTGACTCCCTGAACGAGTAAGTCTAGGACTGGAGTTTCTTGAAAGACAGAGCAAAAACTGTAGTCCTCCAAACCCACAGCCAACATCATATTGAATATGGAAAACCTGAAAGCCTTCCTCTAAGAAACAGAACAAGGCCAAGATGCCCACTTCCACCCTTTGTCAAGATAGTGCTGGAAGTCCTAGCCAGAACAGTCAAGCAAGAGAAAGAAATTAAAGATATTCCAATTGGAAAAGAGGAAATCAAATTGTCCCTCTTTGTAGGAGACATCATCTTTTTTTAAAATAATTTTATTAAATCATAATTGTGTACATTGGTGCAATCATAGGGCAGAATGTGCTTCATATACAATCAGAAATATTTTGATCATACTGTTAGAGATAGCCTTCATGGCATTTTATGATCACTATATAAAGAAATTGATACTCTACATTTAATAAGTTTCACCAGTACCCTGCTAAGATGCACCGTAGGTGTGATC
>CAUYON010150843.1:0-22663 GCA_963573935.1 Arctocebus calabarensis | reverse complement strand
CTCTCGCCTTGGATCACAGGGAGTTTGAGAAGATAATTAGTATGGTCTTACCTTTTTAAAAAGGCTGTGGTGAAGAGAATAATCTACACAGGGGCAAGGGTAAAGGAAGAAAGCAATTTCAATAAAACAAGTGACGGATGTCGGGGCTTGGACCGGGGGAGCATGGGAGGTGGTATGAACTGGCTGAATGTGGAAAGGCCTTGAAGTCAAAACCAGCACAGTTTACTATTTATTTATTTTGACATTTATCTTATCCTTTTTTTTTTTTTTTTATCAATTCCGGCCTTCTTTCGCTTCCTTTTTAATTTCTGCTACTTTCCTTTTTACTTTTCCTACTTGTTTTTCTCCACCTAATAACAGTGTTTTCTTTTCATTATCGTAACACCAGATTTGTAGCCTGGGATATAATTGCACGACCAACACAGTTTATTGATGGACTGGACATGGAGTATGAGAGAGAGAGAAGATTCTAGGACTATGTCAAGATTTTTAAATGAAGATTCAGAGAAAGAAAAGGTGGTTCAAAGGAGATAACAGGACAGGATTGGTCTGAAATGTAAGAACTGAACAGATCTAAACACTTCGGAAAGGGAGGTGTCTAAGCCCAGGACACTGAGAAGAGACCAGAAAAAAACCGAAAGATTCTGGAGTGAGCAAAATACTGGCATAGGAGCCGACTGAGACTGAAGAATGCACCAGAAGACAGAGAGGCTAACCTCATGAACGTGTTTCCTCAAATGCATCCATTCTGTGTCTGTGGAGTGTACAATTCTCTGGTAGTGAAGAAGCCCGCTTAGAGGGGAAAACAGATTCTACAAATTTTCTCTCCTATTAAAAATGCCCACAGAGAAAAAAATGTAGTATATTCTCACAATGGAATACTACATAGCAACCAGGATGCACAACCTAGAATTTCATAAAACAATAGTAGAGATGAATCTCAGAAGTATAATATTGAAGACGCCAGAAAAAAGAACAGATAATTCCATTTATGTAAAATACAAAAAACAAGGAAAACTAATCTATGTTTTTAGAAGTCCCTACCCCTTGGGGAGGAGGGGCTGGAGGCAGCAGAAGGGGGGGCTCCCAGGGTTGCCGGTATCTTCCTGGCTGATCTGGGTGCTGATTACACAGCTGTCTTCAGTTAGTAAAAATTCATTGAGTTGTACTTTTCTATATTATATTTTACTTCAATAAAAAGTTTTAAAAATGCCATTAAAGCAGGCCATATTTCCTGTGTCCTGGGAAGAACAGAGCTATGTACTTAGAGTTCTTATTACAGATTAGCATTTATCCAAAGCAAGAGCAGGAAAACATAAGAAGCTTACAGGATTCATCAAATAATCTAATTCAGCTACAAGTACCTTTGGCTAGAAAGATAGGAAAGGCCTGATTTCAGAGACAGAGGGAAAGAACAGCTTTCAATGGTTGTTCAGTTTAGAGCACATGTTTTAGAGGGGGGATATAAACTTTTTGTAATGTTTTTTCCCATCTCTCGGGAAATGATGTTATGCAGTGTTTCAAACAGAACTGCCAAGTTTAAGGGGCTGTTTTCGGTAAACAGGCCAGCTGGGCCATAAGTTGCATGAAATGAGGGACAAGCGACGTCTTCAGAGAGCAGAACAGAGCACCCCGGGGAGCTGGGGACTGTTGTGTGCAACAACACTGCTGGCCATTTGTCTGTATCTGGCCACGTTTAATGATTTAGAGCTGCTGTTGTCAGGTTATCATCAATCAATTACATTGATTGAACAGCCCCTAAAAACTGGAGTTTTTAAAATGCAACTATCCATGACCTAAATTTCCTGCTGGTTCTGTTGGCCCCAGGCTAGGCCTGTTTGTCTATCACCAAGGGAGCCAATAAAAATAATAAAAGCAGGTCAATGCTGGGCTTTCCAAAGCCCTTATAAAAATAGTCACACCCCTCCAATCAGTGCCAACTCAATGTGTCTGCTCTTTGCTTGAGCTCTTGGTAAATTCTGCCCCAGTTACAAAATATGCCACAGAATGTTTACATTATCTAAAGAACTGGGTTTTCTTTCTTTTTTTATTTTTTCTCTCTCATTGCTTGCTTTCTTTTTTAACCGGGCTGAGCAACAATTTTGCAATTCTGAGCAGGCAACAGAAATGATGTCATTTTGCTGACTTCAGCAAAGGAGCCACATTTTGGCAAATTAGGGGACATCAGCAAAGAAGCAAATGTGTTAGCGGTCTACATGGAGAGTTGATGTGCACCCCTGAGCCTGGCCTACAGTCTGACCTCCAGGGTATGCAGGACAAAGCAAAGACTACGGAATGTTTGGGGGGGGGGGAGAGAAAATAGCCAGGAAAGAAGGCCAGCTTTTCAAAAGAGTAGGGCGCTGTCCCCATGTGCCAGAGGCAGCAGGTTCAAACCCAGCCCCGGCCAAAAAGTGCAAAAAAAAAAAAGTCTGTGAAAACCAGCGCAATTATCTTAAGTACTATTTCAACACGTTTCATATGGCTTGTTGGGAAGTAAGTAGGAGAAGGACATGGCAACAGCCAAGAGCTCAGCCTCCTCCTGAGGGCGACCAGCAACAACGCAGAAATTCTATTGCGGAACAAAGCACCAATCTGTTCCCCCCCAGTCTGCAGAAACCTGTGGCTCAGTGGAGTGGGGATGAGTCCCAGGAGTCCCCTCCTAGTAGATCCCTGCCAGAAGCCCCACAGGTTAGACCAATTCTGGAATGTTCTCTGCTCTAAAGGGGGAGTCTGGATGAACTCCAGAGGAGGCCTCGGCGCTGGAATGGGCTTCCAGTGACCCCACTTTCCTTTCTCCGGGCTTGGTCCTCCTGGTTTCCATGCAAAACTCACAGGTTTCTTCCCAGGGCCAGCAAACGAACCATTCCGGTGAGAAATGAATAACTGGGTGGCTGAGCTTTTCTAAGGGACGCCTGCATTTAAAAAGAAGAGTCTGGGCCTGGCAGCTCACACCTGTAATCCTTGCACCCTGGGAGGCCAGTGATGCAGGAGGATTGCTCGAGGGGAGGAGCTGGAGACTGGCCTAAGCAAGAGCTGACCTTGTGTCTACAAAAAGTAGGAAAAAATTAGCCAAGCATGGTGGTGCATGCCTGTACTGCCTGCTACTTAAGAGGCCGAGGCAGAGCATGGCTTTAGCCCAGGAGTTGGAGGTTGCTATGAGCTGTGATGAGGTCATGGGACGCTAGCCAGGGCAACAGAGCAAGACCTGCCTCAAGAAGGAAAGGAAGGCTCGGCACCTGTGGCTCAACGGGCTAAGGCACCAGCCACGTACACCTGAGCTGGCGGGTTCGAATCCAGCCTGTGGCCCGCCAAACAACAAAGACGCTGCAACCAAAAAATGGCCGGGCGTTGTGGCGGGCACCTGCAGTCCCAGCTACTTGGGAGGCGAAGGCAGGAGACTCGCTTGAGCCCAGAAATTGGAGGTTGCTGTGAGCTGTGATGTCATAGCACTCTATCCAGGGTGACAGCTTGAGGCTCTGTCTCAAAAAAAAAGAAAAAGAAGGAAAGAAAAAAAGAGACGAGAGACAGAACCCAGGAGGAAGCAGGGGTCCCTGCATAGTTAAGTTGCTGGTTCGGGGGTAGGGGGGGTGCTGGCAGTCTTTTAGCATCGGAAGCCTTTCTGGATCTCGTCAAATCACATTTCACAGAAATTAACCGCAGGGTACTTAACATTCTCCTATTTTTTAAAACGCACTAATATAGAATCTGAAAGTAAACATCTCATTTCCTTAAAGGCATAGTATGGAAGACTGTAATTCAAGTCTCAACATAACTCTTCACTGTAGCGGAGCGTTTAGCAAGCCTGGGTCTCCAGTACTCAGCAAAAGTAAGGACAATACCAGGGAGGCGTGGTGCACCAGGTGTGTTACTGTGCCTCTAAAACTTCACCTGCAGGCCGGCCCCACTGACCCTTTTCCTTAACGTTGGATACTTGTTCAAGGGATCCCCTGAGCCACTGCACCCGGCCTTCCCCCAGCACAGCTGGCTCCTTCAGACGGGACAACTGTGACAGTCACCTCACAGCCACCACAGTGCAAGTCACAGCAGCTCCACACCCAGCAGTCTCAGGTATGCGCTGGCTCCCTCACGACCATCTGGAAGGCCAGAGAACATCCTTTGGAAGTCAGAGCATCTAACATTCCTCATGATAAACTTTAAGACCAATGAGGGAGAAGTAAGGAGCCTGGAGAGAAGCAGCAGACAAAGCCCTCCCCAGCTTCTCTCTGAGAGTTCCGAGTGGCCCTGCTAGCTGTGTTCTTAGGAAGCAGGGCCGGCCAGTGGTATTTGCTTTCCTTCCTTCTCCAACTCACTTCCCTAGCTCCCTCCCCCCACCTCCTTACAAGCATCACCATGTAAATTTTGTCTGAGACTCTTTTCCTAGCAAACAGGACAAAGATACTTAGGCCACAAAGGCGAATTGGGCGAATAGGAGGGTCCTGGGCCCTCACTGTTGGAAGCTCGATGTGTGTGTGTGGTTGCTGTCTCTTCAACCGTATATTTACATAAATTGTAGACTAGAATGTCCTTGAGGAAAGGGGCAATCTCTGCCTATGCCGATATAATCAATGCTCAGTGTGATGAAAAGGAATCTCCCGGGTTGTAATCTCAGAGCTCCATGGCAGGTAAAGAGCCTACGCTCCCAGGCTGACTTGCACCGCCCTGCAGCCCGTCTCTGCCTCCCCTCCACCCTACCCAGAGCGGCTTCCGCTCACTTCCCCCCCCACCCCCCCACCCCCGCTCCCTCGGCTTGCTGCAGCCACACTGCCCTCCCGTTACCAATCCCTCTTCTCCACTTTGTACCTTTCCTTAGAACTTTTCTCCATCTCACTTACTGTACGTTTTCTTTATTGACCTTGTTTATTGTCTGTTTCATCTCACTAAAACGCTCAGGGAAGCTGGGACCGTGGCCTGCTGTGTTCGCTGCCCGAGCCTCAGCGTTTATCACACCCCTGACACAAAGCAGAAGCTCAAAATTTGTTGAATGAATGAATAACTGAATAAAGGAATCTGAATAATGCCCTCTGACAAGGTATGATTTTCTCCAAGTTATCTTTTCTTAGATATACTTTTTAAAATTATTGTGCTGAAGTATACATAACATAAATTTTACAATTCATACTTTGCTGATCGGAAATCATGCTTAACTGTACTTTCTGCCTCATGAACGACTCCTCCTGGCACCTCACATAAGTGGCAACAGACAATATTTATCCTTTTGTGTCTGGCTTATTTCACTTAGCCTTCAAGATTCATCCTTGTTAGGCCAGGTGCACACCTGTAATACTAGAACTTCGGGAGCGTGAAGCAGAAGAATTGCTTGAGGCCAGGAGTGGGAGTCTGGCCTGAGTAACAGGTGAAACCTCATCTCTAAGGTAAAAAAATTAGCCAGGTGTGGTAGTGCAAACTGGGAGGCTGAGGCGGGAGGACTGCTTGAGCCCAGCAGGTCAAGTTCACAGTGAGCTATAATCACACCATTATACTCCAACCTGGCTAAGGAGTGAGACCCTGTCTCTTAAAAAAAAAAAAAAATTCATCCATGTTGTAGCACATGTCAGAATTTCATTCCTTTTTAAAGGCTGAATAATATTCCATTCTGTGTATGTATACACAACATTTTATTTATCTGTTCATCGACTGATGAACATTTAGGTTGCTTCCACCTTTCAGCTTTTACAAATAATGCCATTGTGAACTGATGCATTAGATGACTGTTCACAGAAAAATGAAACAGGAAGACACCTCAGAGGTCATGAAATTCATCTTTGCTTTAGTGGCAAACACAAAAAACTGTGAAACAATTTCTACTTGCTGAGTAGAAATCACTAACTCTGTTTAGTGATTAAGGGCTGGTGGACCTTTACAAGGGATGCTTTTGAAATAGAGCTGCTCTATAGGGAGGTCAGTAGAGAGACAGGACGGCTGCGAAACATAATGAAAGAAAGAAATTTTTAACATAAAAAAAAAAAAAGGTAAGACAAACACAAACCAGTTCTCTACCTTGAAAAAGGCAAAGTTAAGGATTATGGCATCCTGAAGAGAAACGAAGTATTCCCCATAGTGAGAGCATGTGTAGTAAAAGTAAAATGGAGTCACTCTGGCCAGGGCGGTCAGGCCACAGCTGGTCCGGCTGGGTGGGGTCCAGGTGACCTTCACCTCCTGTCTCCCATTCATTGTTCTGTAAATTTAGGTCCCACCCTGGAGATACCCATCTTGAACAGTTTAGGAAGGTTGATTTGGGAAATTGACTTTTGAATGAGAAATGGGCTGGTTATTATTTAAAATAAGAGTTAATGTGGTCTTTTTTTTTTTCCTTTTTTTTGTTATTAAGTCATTTGTACATAGATCATGAATACATTTATGCCATTATGGGATTCGATGTGTTGATTATTTGTACAAATCGGAGTGCTTACATGCTACTAATCAACATAGCCTTCACCTCATTTACCCAATTACAGCATTAAGACATTTGTGTTCTACACCTGATAGATCCAACGTGTACTTGCAATGTGTTCCGTAGGTGTGGCCCCCCCAACTACCCCTCGCTCTATCAACCCACCTCTCGCTCTTCCTCTCTCCCTCCCCTCCCTCCTTTATTCTAGGCTATAGTTTGTTTCATTTTTCATATGCAAATGTGAGTGATTATAAATTGGTTTCACAGTACTACTGAGTACTTTGGATATTTTTTTTCCATTCCTGAGATACTTTACTAAGAAGAATATTTTCCAGCTCCATCCATGTAAACATAAAGGAGGTAAAGTCTCCATTTTTTTTAATGCTGCATAGTATTCCATGGTATACATATACCACAATTTATTAATCCATTCATGGATCAATGGGCACTTGTGCTTCTTCCATGACTTGGCAATTATGAATTGAGCTGCAATGAACAATCTGGTGCAAATATCTTTATTGCCAAGTGAGTTTTGGTCCTTTGGATATACACCTAGTAGAGGAATTGCAGGGTCAAATGGCACGTTTACATTTAGATCCCTGAGTATTCTCCAAACTTCCCTCCAAAAGGAACGTACTAGCTTGCACTCCCACCAGCAGTGCAGAAGTGTTCCCTTTTCTCCACATCCACGCCAACATCTGTAGTTTTAGGATTTTGTGATGTGGGCTACTCTTACTGGAATTAGACGGTACCTCAGAGTGGTTTTGGTTTGCATTTCTCTGATGATTAAAGATGATGAGCATTTTTTCATGTGCCTGTAGACCATGCACCTGTCTTCTTCAGAGAAGCTTGTGTTCATGTCTCTTGCCCACAATGAAATGGGATCCCTTGTTTTTTTCTTAGTAATAAGTTTGAGTTCTCTGTGGATCCTGGTTATTAGACCTTTGTCAGAAATATAACTTGCAAAAATCCTCCCCCATTCTGAAGGCTATTTGCTTTACTGAGTGTGTTCTTGGCAGTGCAGAAGCTTTTTAATTTGATCAGACCCCACAGTAATGTATTTTTGATGTTGCTTCGATTTCTCTGGGTATCCTCCTCATAAAGTATTCTTCCAGGCCAATTTCTTTCTCTTTTTTTTATTTATTTTTTCTTTTTTTTGCAGTTTTTGGCCGGGGCTGGGTTTGAACCTGCCATCTCTGGTATATGGGGCTGGTGCCCTACTCCTTTGAGCCACAGGTACCACCCCCAGGCCTATTTGCCTATGTTGAACTATTCTCACATCCCAGGGGTAAGTCCAACTCGATCTGGTGAAAGACCTTCTAATGTGCTATTGAATTCATTCTGCGATTACTGTGTTTTATTGGGGATTGCTGCATCTATGTTTATCATAGATATTTCCTTTTCCTATAATTTCCTTATCTGGCTTTGCTACCAGGGTAAAGCCAGCCTTGTAAAATACATTTGGAAATACTCCTTCCTCTTCAGTCTTTCTGACAAGTTTGAGAAGTACTGGTATTGGTTTTCTTTAAATGGTAGAATTCAGCAGTGAAAAACTGAGTTTTTCTTTGATGAAAGACTTTTAATGACTAATTCGATCTCCTTATGATTCTGTTCAGATTTCTTGTTTCTTCATGATTCCGTCCTCATAGGTTGTGTGTGTCTAGGAATGTCTCCATTTCCTCTAGGTCGTCCGTTCCTTTGCCATGTAATTACTCACAGTAATCTCTCATGATTCTTTATATGTCCATTTGTAAAGTCTTCTCTTTCATTTCTGATTTTATTTATTTGCGAATTCTCTCATTTTTTTCTTAGTCTAGCTAAAAGTCAATTTTGATTATCTTTTTTAAAAAACTTACTCTTATTTTCACTGATTGTTTTCTATTGTTTTTCTGGCCACTGTTTCATTTATTTCTGCTCTGATCTTTCTTCATTCCTTTCTTCTTCTAATTTTTATCTTACTTTTTCTTTTTCTAGTTTCTTAACGTATAACATTAACTTGTTTCTTTAAGTTCTCTTTTGATATAAGTGTTTAGGGCTATAAATTTCCTTCTTAAAACTGCTTTTGCTGCATCCCACAAATTTTGGTATGATGTTTATTTTCATCTATCTCAAGATACTGTTTTATTTCCTTTTGGATTTCTTCTTTGACCCATTGGTTGTTTAGAAACATGTTGTTTTATTTCCACATATTTGTTAATTTTCCAAATTTTTCTGTTATTGAATTCTAGTTTTATACCATTATGATCAGAAAAGATACCTGTTATGATTTAAGTCCTCCTAACCTCATTCAGATTTGTTTTGTGACCTAACATATGATCTCTTGTGAAGAATATTCTATGTGCATTTGAGTAAAATGTGTATTTTTTCCTGTTGGATGAAATGTTCTAGATATGCCTGTTTAGGTCCATTTGGCCTAAGATAGAGTTCAAGTCCAATATTGCCTTATTAATTTCCTGTCCAGATGATCTTGTTAAAAGTGGGATATTAAAGTCTCCTACAATTATTTTAAATTTTTTTAAAATGAGTTTTAAAAGTGAAAAACATCTGTTAAGTCTATATAAATTGTTTATTGGGTGAATCAATAAATAATAAAATGACAAAATCAAACAAAAAAAGTGAAGAACATAATATTTGGAATTAAAGACTCAAATACTAATATCAAATGAGAGAAAAACAGTAAAATACTATAAATCTGAAGATATTAACAAAACTATGGCAAAAAAGAAAAGTAAGTACTTCAGACTATAAATCTGAAAATATTAACAAAACTGTGGCAAAAAAGAAAAGAAAAATATGAAAATAATATAAATAAGAAGGTCTAAAATATGTTTAACTAGAGTTCAAAAATAAAATGAGAAGTTAGTCAGCCTCAGGGGTTCGCGCCTATAATCCAGTTACTTGGGAGGCTGAGGTGAGACGATCACTTGAGCACCAGCAGTTCAAGTGCAGCTTAGGTAACATAGTGAGATTCTGTCTCTAAAAAATAAAAATAATAAAAATTTTTAAAGATAGAGAAACAACATAATACTGGATGAGATAATAATATACAAGAATTTTATGAAGAAAAACATAAATCCTCAAAAACAATGTATACCAAACAGGGAAAATATAAAGAAATCTAGAATTAGTTATTGTAACATTATAATGAAATTATTAAACACACACACACACAGATATCTGAAACACAGCCAAAGAAAAGTGGATCACGGGCGGCGCCTGTGGATCAAAGGGGTAGGGCACCGGACCCATATGCCGGAGGTGGTGGGTTCAAACCCAGCCCTGGCCAAAAACTGCAAAAAAAAGAAAGAAAGAAAAGTGGATCACATGCAAAGGAATTAGTATGACAGTGACTGCAGATGTATCAGAAGCAAAACTATAACCTGGATATAACAGAATAAATAATATCATCAAAGTATTAGTCATCTTAATGCACTTAGCTCCTATTATATACCAAGCACATTCCAAAGTGCTCAGAAAATGCTGGTTAAATAAATCAACTCTATTCTCCATCTGTACTTCAATCAAATGATGAAATTAGGCACTGGAAAGAATACAATGAGATTTACACTACTGAAATCTGAAGCTGGTTTAGTTCCTTATTTTGGTAAAATCCTCACATGTTAGAGGGAGTCCTCGCTAGAGGATTTATTTTGTTAGGGTGCGGGAGAGTGCAATAGTCAGCTCACTACAAGGAGAAAAGCATCTGCTAATATGAAGCAGTGATTCCCCACAACCCCTACTCCTCACCCTTTCTCTTTAGTCTGAAGAAATGCCTTTTATCAGTATTGCTAGCATGAAATGTTTTTGTTCATCCTGATGCAAATGTCTCTGCCTACACAGTGCAGAATAGACAACTGTTTTGTGTGTTTGTGACAGACCAGTGCACCATATTGATGACAGAAAGTCTTACTCAGCTCCAGTTTTGGTTTACTCTGGGGTTTCATATTCTGCTGACTACAGTCAAAACGTCCCCCCCTCAACAATAGCTAAATATTTGAGCCATCCCTACAGAATTCCACATGAGTCTGAATTGAAATACAGGAATTCATGACATCCCTAACAAACAGAAACACTTAAAATCACTTTTAGAGTTAATAATTTTCCCACTTAAGTCAAAAGCAAATATTATTAATAGAGAAATAAATTCCATTTATTAAAACAAGTTATGTAATGTGATACATTTTAGCTCAGTTGAAATTTTTGAATTTCCTGCTTTTGTAGACTACAAAATTGGATGTTCAAATTCACTTGAGAAAAAATTATAATGTTTTCCAAACTACTCAAATAGAACCCAAAATATCCTATTAAATTTAAAATTTTATTTGGACATGGAACTAAAGTCTTTCTTTTTTTTTTTTTTTTTTTTTTGCAGTTTTTGGCCAGGGCTGGATTTGAACCCACCACCTCTGGCATATGGGGCTGGCGCCCTACTCCTTTGAGCCACAGGCGCTGCCCTAAAGTCATTATTTTAATATGTAAGTAATTTCAATGAGTTTATATAACTACTACATATATACTTCAGAAATCTTTTAATTTCTCTTTAGCATTAATTTTAGACTGACATTAACTCCTAAGTTAATTGAAATATTGCCATGAATAAGATTTATATCTTTTATACCTGACTTGTCTTTTTTGTTCCAAAAAGATTTAAAATAAATCAATGATTAATTGATCAATTAAACTAGATCAATGGTTAATTTAGAATACTTTGGTATCTTTAAATTTGCCTCCATAAAAATGTTATTGGTCCACATGGCCATAGATCATAATGGTTTCATAAACAGAAAGGCACTTAACTAGCAGAAAGACAACTGCCACTTTTAGTGACTTTGGATATGTCACTTTGGCTCTCTCATAATCTATAAAAGAGGAAAACTGCACAGGAGGATTTCAAAGTTCCCTTGTTCTAGCTTTACATATATAATCTCATAACGTGTACAGAATCTTCTTCCATGCCCCAACTTTCCTGATTTACTCCAAGACTGTGAATTTATAACCACAGTGATAGTTTTTCTCCCATTCCATTCTTCACATCTCTTTACCTGCAAGAGAGCTGCCCACTTTCATTTTTTTTTTATCATTCAAATGAGATTTTTCACTTTAAAGAGCTCTCAATGTTTAAGATAATCATGGCATTCAAAGTGATAAAATCATAAAATTGAATACTTAGATTTTAATTAAATCTAATCAAACTAGAATTGAGTCTACTACAAGCAACATCTTTCAAAAGCCTGCAAATGAAAGCGTAAGTAGAATGAATATATTTTGCCAAGTCTAAAAATATTGGATAGATTTGGGGGTTTTGAGACAAAGTCTCAAGGTGTCACCCTCAGTAGAGTGCCTTGGAGTCATCATAGCTCACAACAACCTCCACCACTTAAGCTCAAATGATCCTCTTGCCTTAGTTTTTCTATTTTCAGTAGAGATGGGGTCTGGCTGTTACTCAGGATTATCCCAAACTTGTGAGCTCTAGCAATCCATGTGCCTCAGCCTCCCAAAGTTCTAGGATTACAGGCATGAGCCACTGTGCCCAACTGGATATATTTTAAAATTAGTAATACAGGTAATAATTGTAGGAAATCTGTCTTTGTGAACTGGTAGAATATAATACATAGCTGAAACACATCACCAAAACTTCTCTTAAGCCTCTGAGTTCTAGGGAAGGGAACTGATACCTTGAGGAGGAAATGGGACTGTGACCTGGGCCAGCAGAACATTGAGCCAACACAGGAATGCTCTCACTCTCACCACTCACAAAATCACCTCTCTCCCTCCCATAAGCCCACAAAAGGGACCTGAATAGAGGGAAAGAAATAACCATCGTGCTAAACAAGTGGCATCTGAGGAACAGAACCTTCTAGCCCAGTTGTTTTTCAACCTTTTTTTAATCTCATAGCACACTTGAAACTATAATTAAATTTCTATAGCACACTTAAATTATGTTGATAAAAAAATAGAATTAAAAAAAAGAATATATGAGGCAGAGCAAGATGGATCAGAAGAATCCAGAAGGATCGTTCAGCTGAGCTTTCCTAAAATGACTGGCGAAAAAAAATAGAACCCAGCTACACCTGGTGCAGTAATCTTACCCAGAGTCATAGCTCAGGGAACAAGCAAGGAGGCAGTGACCTGGATACAGCATATGATCCAGAGCAGTGGAAATCTCATGAATTAGGCAAGTGATCAGAGATTAATGAAATTGAAAAAAAAATCATTTAGAAAATTAATGAGAGCTTGGTGCCTGTAACTCAGTGGTTATAGCACCAGCCATCTATACTGGGCTAGCAGGTTCAAATCCAGACTCGGCCTGCTAAACAACAATGATAACTGCAACAGAAAAATACCCAAGCATTGTGGTGAGTGCCTGTAGTCCCAGCTACTTGGGAGGCTGAGGCAAGAAAATCACTTAAGCCCAAGAATTTGAGGTTGCTGTGAGCTGTGATTCCACGGTACACTACCAAGGGCAAAATAGTGAGACACTGTCTCAAAAAAAAAAAAAAGAAAAGAAAAGAGAAAAGAGAAAAAGAAAATTAATGAAACAAAAGTTGGTTTTTTGAAAACATAAATAAAATCAATAAACCATTAGCTAGATTAACTCGAAACAGAAAAGTAAAATCTCTAATAACCTCAAGCAGAAATGATAAAGGGGAAATACCAATAAATGCCACAGAGATAAAAGAGATCATCTCTGAGTACTATAAGAAACTCTACGCCCAGAAATTTGACAATATGGAGGAGATGGATCAATACCTGGAGTCACAATCTCTCCCTAGATGTAATCAAGAAAAAATTTCAGTAATTAATATAGATGTAAAAATTGTCAATAAAATCCTAGCCAATAGATTACAGCTACACATTAAAAAAAAAAATCATTCATCACAATCAAGGAAGTTTCATCCCAGGGATACAAGCTGGTTTAACATATGCAAGTCCATAAACATAATTCACCATATCAACAGAAGCAAAAACAAAGACCATATGGTCCTCTGAATAGATGCAGAAAAAGCATTCGATAAAATTCAGCATCCTTTCCTAACTAGAACACTTAAGAATTTAGGCAGAGGTGACACATTTCTTAATCTGCTCAAAGCTATCTACAACAAACCTACAGCTAAAATTATACTGAATGGAGTAAAACTGAATGGTTTCCCACTTAGAATTGGAACCAGAAAAGCTTGTCCTCTATCGCCACTACTATTCCACATAGTGCTGGAACTTCTAGTCAATACAATCAGGCAAGAAAAGAAAATAAGGGGCATCCAAATGGGGGCAAAGGAGGTCAAACTCTCCCTCCTTTGCTGATAATATGGTCTTATACTTAGAGAACCCCAAAAACTCAACCACAAGACTCCTGGAAGTGATCAAAAAATACAGTAATGTCTCAGGATATAAAATTAATTTCCACAAATAGGTAGCCTTTGTATATGCCAATAAGAGCCAAGATGAGAAGCTAATCAAGGTCACAATTCCCTTCATAGTAGCTTCAAATAAAATAAAATATATTGGAATATACCTAACAAAAGAGGTACAATTTTCTACAAAAAAAAATTACAAAACCCTAAGAAAAGAAATAGCAGAAGATATTAACAAATGGAAGAACATACCATACTCATGACTGGGAAGAATCAACATTGTTAAAATGTCTATATTTCCCAAAGCAAACTACAGATTCAATGGAATCCCCATTAAAATACCACCACCATCGGCTTAGCACCTATAGCTCAAGCAGCTAAGGCTCCAGCCACATACACCAGAGCTGGTGGGCTCAAATCCACCCGGGGCCTGCCAAACAACAATGACAAGTACAAACAAAAAATAGCTGGGCATTGTGGTGGGCACCTGTAGTCTTAGCTACTTGAGAGGCTGAGGCAAGATATTCCCTTAAGCCCAGGAGTGGGAGGTTGCTGTGAGCTGTGATGCCATGGCACTCTACCCACTCAGAGCCACAGCTTGAGGTTCTGTCTCTAAAAAGAAAAAAAAAAACATTAAAACACCATCACCATACTTTCTAGATTTGGAAAAAATAATTCTTCATTTTGTATGGAACAAGAAGAAACCCTGTAAAGCCAAGGTAATTCTTAATAATAAAAACAAAGCTAGGGATATCACTGTATCAGAATTTCAGGAGTACTACAAGACCATAGTGTTGAAAACAGCATGGTATTGGCACAAAAACAGAGACATTGACATTTGGAACTGAATAGAAAACCATGAGGTAAAATTAACCTCTTACAGCCACCTGATCTTTTATAAACCAAACAAGAACATATACTGGGAAAAAGAATCCCTAGTCAATAAATGGTGTTAGGAGAACTGGATAACCACAAGTAAAAGACTGAAACTGGACACATACCTCTTACCATTTAAGAAAATTGATTCAAGTTGGATAAAAGATTTATCCATGAAACAATAAAAGTCCTGAAAGAAAATGTGGGGAAAATACTTAAAGATATCAGGCTGGGGAACGATTTTATGAAGAAGACCTCAGTGGCAATTGCAACAACAACAAAAATAAACAAATGGGACTTAATTAAACTGAAAATCTTTTGTAGAGCTAAGAAAACAAGTAAAGCAAAAAGACAACCTTCAGAATGTGAAAAGATATTTACATGTTATGAATCAGACAAAAGCTTAATAACTAGGATCTACAGAGAACTCAAATTAATCAACAAAAAAAGAGCCAACAAGCCCATATAGGGATAGGAGATGAATAGAACCTTCCCTAAAGAAGACAGACAAATGGCTAACAAACATCTGAAAAAATGCTCATTCATCCCTAATCATCAGAGAAATGCAAATCAAAACCACCGTGAGATATCACCTAACCCCCGTGAGAATGGCCCACATCACAAAATCTCAAAGCTGTAGATGCTGGTGTGGATGTGAAGAGAAGGGAACACTTTTACACTTCTGGTGGGTGTAAAAGGAAGGAAGTATGGAGAATCCTCAAAGAACTCTAACTAGACCTCCCATTTGATTCTGCAATCCCATTACTAGGCATCTACCCAGAAGAAAAAAATCCTTTATCATAAGGACACTTGCACTAGACCGTTTATCACGGCTCAATTTACAATCACCAAAATGTGGAAACAACCTAAATGTCCACCAACCCAGGAATGGATTAACAAGCTGTGATGTATATATACCATGGAATACTATTCAGCCATAGATGGAGACTTCATTTCTTTTATATTAACCTGGATGGAAGTAGAACACATTCTTCTTAGTAAAGCATCATAAGAATGGAGAAGCAAGAATCCAATGTGCTCAGTTCTAATATGAAGACAGTAGATGAGCTAATACAAGGGGAGGGGAGGGGAATGAGCAAGTGGGGAGAGGGCAGGATGGAGAGGGAGGGGGTCACAGAGTCTGGCACACCTCTTGGGGACAGGACACAATTATAAGAGGGACTTTATCTAATAAATGCCAGCAGTGTAACCTAATTCTTTGTACCGGTAATGAATCTCAAACAATAAAAAAAGAAAAAAAATACACTTCCTGTGGCTTGAACTTCCTTTTAAAATAATGATCTTTAAAACTTTTTGTGGCACACTGGGTAAAAATCATTGTCCTAGACCCTTGTTTTGACTGCTCTCTGAGGAGGCTGCCAACTAGGTGGGTCAGACATAAACAGTTTTTTTAATTGTCAACTTAATGAAATCTAATGTAATACTTGTGTCTCATCCATCTCTTGTTCCCTTTTTATAAGCTTCTCCTCCTCCCTTGTTCCAACCATCTGTCCTTACATTTGCTTACCAAACGTGTGCTGAGTCACTGAGTGCCAGACAGAAGGGACACACAGGTGAACAAACAACAAGGCTCTTCTCCTTCTACAGCTCAGGCTCTAGTGGGGCGCAGAAACAGACCAGCAAGGCAGGGCTGGTCTGAAGATCGTAAATGGCATTCCTGGTGTTAGGGTAAAATACATTTGGGGTGCCCCGTCCAGAACTGGGATATCAAGCAAAGAAAACCTCCTGAAGGAGGCAAGGACCAAGCAGAATCTGGAGGAGAGACAGCCCGAGAGAAGAGTAGGAGAGGACAGAAGGGATTACAAATTTCTTTTTTTGAAAGTCAAAGTAAATTGAACAAACAAATAAAAATAAAAAATTTTAAAGAATGAAAACTAAGATTTAACAGGATTATGATAAGAACATCCTTGGCTCAGTGCCTGTAGCTCAGCAGCTAGGGTACCAGCCACATACACCAGAGCTGGCGGGTCCGAACTGAGCCCAGATCTGCCAAATAACAATGACAACTACAACCAAAAAATAGCCAGGTGTTGCGGTGGGCACCTGTAGTCCCAGCTCCTTGGGAGGCTGAGGCAAAAGAATTACTTACACCCAAGAGTTTGAGGTTACTGTGAGCTGTGACGCTACAGCACTCTACGGAGGGTGACATAGTGAGACTCTATTTCAAAAGAAAAAAAAAAAAAGAACATGCCTAATCTTCAGGGCCCTTATGAAATCTTCCATCTTCCTTGCATTTGGGTTATCAGAATGACAGAGGTAATTTAGTAGATATAAGACAACACCGAACACAGTGCTTCCACAAGTGGCCACAAAGTATAATGAACTGCCTGTTCTTTTATTCAAATGACACATGACACACTGAAAAGTCAATTTGAACAAGGATGGTGTAGCCAGTGCCATCAGCCTTACCTGATAGAACAAAGTTTTTAAGACTAAAAAGTTAACTAGGAAGACTAATCTACTGTGAAGACATCCCATTGTAATATGTAATTTATGTCACCCACTTACAGTACTGTAACTAGTGGCAAGGATCATTTTAATAGAGATTATTTTGTGCCCAAATATTCTGTTTTCCTTACTTCAGTTAATAGCATAATCACTCCTTTATCTGGACATATGGGCACCCAGGAAAAAAGACTACATTTCCCAGGGGCCCTTGCAACTAGATGTAGTCATTTAACTAAGACCTGGCCAATGGGATGGTGAGAGATACAATCTGGATCATAATCTTAAAGGGAACACATTGTACTCAATGCTTCTTCTCTGTCTCTATTTTTGAGCCCTGAAATAAGGAAATGTTTGCAAGAGCTACAGCAGCCACCTGGGTCCACAAAATGGAAACAGTGTGGATAGTAGGACAATAATAACTGGAGTCCGAGCACCAAGAAGCTGCTTTACCAGCCCTGGACCACTGACCAGAGATTTTTATCTGAGCGAGAATGAAACATCTATCTTGTTTATGTCTACTGTATTTTGGGGTCTATTTATTATAGTAGCTATGATGTATCCTAACTAAATAATTCCCTGCCCTCTGTGTCCACAGGCTTTTCCAGATGGCTGGTGAGCTACTTCTAAGCAAGCGGTTGGCAAAAAGGAACTCAACTTATCAATATCTCACTGTACTTATTGTTTGCTTCATGTCAAATGGCAGTAGTGCTACGTAGTAAGAATGACCTTTGTTTGTGGCCCTGTGTCTTATAGAAGCTTGAGAACCTTTTACTTGTTCTAATATACCCTGGCTGCCCATCAAACAATCTCTTTAGCAGCTACAAGAGATTAACTTTCCTGGTGAGCAAGCATTCTCTTTGTAGATGGATTTATTGTGATGAATTTGACTTATCTCTTTGCTAGAAGAAAAAAAGCATCCATAACAAACCAAGTGAAATATAAAAATATCCTCCTCAAATAGGAGCCAGGAACACTATCAATAGTTAATTGACTCTCTTATTATAGACTGATAAGAGGTCATTTTCACTTACTTCAGGCCACAAAGGCTGACTGAAGCCAAAGGGAAATACAGAGAGTAACAAAATCTCTTGAAATGATAATCCTTTGCCATGCAGTAGAGCCTCTGTAAGTTCTACCCCTATTCCACTCCAGCGGCTGTAACACACTGGTCAACATGCAGAGGTGGTCGACATAAGGAACTAGGCCCACTGTACTGATACATACGTGTGGTACATGACTGACCTATGAAAATTAGGTCAACTTAAGGAGCTGGTCAATGATGGAGTTTCAACTGTATTAAATTTAAGATAAGTGACCTATATAGCAACCAGACCACAAACCATTTTACCTTACTCCCTTAGGTACTGGTGAACTATGGCAATTTTGACCTAGAATAATATTTTGTACCAGCGAAAAACAGCCTGGTATCCTTGAAAATGCTGGTCTGAATAGGAAACTAATGTTTAGGTAAAGTACAGAAATAACTCCCGACTACTAAGAATTATAATAACTTGCATCTTTATTTGTTTAATTTCAAGTGGCACTTCGTTATGCAGAAATGCTTTCACAAATTAAAATAAGTTATTGAGATTTAAAAATTTCAGTTGACCTCATAGAGAAGGAAAGAAAAGCTTCCAGGAAGATCCAGGGACTGTGCTGGACTCCGTGGAGACAACATTACCCTCAACCTCAAAGAGTTCAAGTGTAATGGGGGGAGGGGAGGACAGGGAGAGAGTCTCTCAATCCCGACCAGACCCAGTGCAGTGTTTCCCCGGACAGGTGCTATGTAGAAGCACAGAGAGGGATCAGTTGTGTCAGGAGAGGACACTGGACATCTGTACAGAGGAGGGGACGTGGAAAATAGTCTTGAAAAATAAGCCTTTGGGGATGGCATCTCCAAGAATAAAAGATTAGTACTGGGAGGCCAGGGTAGAGGGTCTCAACTCAAATAACAAGCCCTCCAGATGTTGTCTCTGTAGGGGGCAGATGCAAATGGGGGTGGGGTGTCTCTGGTTGACACCATAGCTGGGGAACATGACAGGCATTTACTATGGGAGGTGGAATATGTGGCTTGGGCGCCAATTGTCCTTCAGTTCCCACACCTGCACAACAAATAACTGTGTGGTCCAAAATGTTGATTGCGTCTCTGCTGAATGATAGCAGAGCTGAAGTTACCTGGTGGGATGAAAGACTTCAAAGGCTGCTATACTTTCCATGTCCCTTTCCCAGTCTATAGCATTTACTCCCAAAGCAGTACCAGATGGCTAGTGTAAGGGGGCACAATTCAAATGACAAACATTAAACACCTGAATGTTGATTATGCCAACTTCCCAGCAGAAGCACTGGGCTGGCTCCTCAGTGCGTCCCACTCCAGCGTAGCACACATGTTAAAGATCATTAGGAGCTGCAACCAGCCTTCACCCACCAGCTCTGACCTTGCACATGAGCCTGGGTTCTGGCTTCTGTTCTCAAGGTTAAATGGAGAAGGGCTTTGAAATCATCATCCTGTTGCCGGGTTGCAGCACGCTCTATAGCACTGCTTTCCAAGTTCTGTCTGCACCCCAAGCTTCCCGGTCCCTAGCCTCTGATGCCGACTCCTGCTCCCTGGCAGGGGCCGACCTCCAATCAACAGAGTCCTATAAAAACTCCATTCTGTCAACAGCAAAGGTATCAAACATGGTTTCCAAAAATTCTATTCATTGTCTGAATTAAACTATAGTTACTTCAACACATATTTTAAGCTACTGTTTCAGTTACTATGAGTAATAAGTATATATACGCACCACTGTTTGAAGATGTTTAAATTCAACTGTGATTATAATCTGTAACTGAGACTATAAAACTTTGTTAATTAAACCTCTTTCTAAGGTTAATTTGCAACAAAGGAACAATTTTTAAAATACAGTATAATATAAAAAAGTTAATAAAACTGGCTCCAAGTTAATTAAATTTATTTTCCTTCAGTAATCTCCTACCCTCCTTAAATTGCAACATGAAAAGCTTTGAGAAAGCAAGACCTACACCCGAGAAACATGTAAACCAGTCACTACTAACACAAGAAGTCAAGAGGGATACTCTGATATATAAATAAAAGTCTACAAGGTAGGGCTTATTCTACACTCAGCACTATCTTCAAGATTCTGTGCAAGTTGAGATTGTGAAAACAAAGCTTACCACGGACGTGGCTCTTGACTGCACGGCAGGCACCATTGCAAACACTCCTCAGGTATTAATTCATTTGATCCTTACAATATCCCTAGGAGACAGTACTATTGTCCCATCTCATAGTCTGAGTCTTTCCCATCCTTCGAGGACAGGTTTAAATTTCACTTCCTCACAAGTCTTTCTCTGCTTACCACCACTAATTCAAATTACATTCTACTTCCCCTTTCCTACTATATTATGTATGTTTCTCCTGCAGGATTTATCTTAGTTCACCCTAAAGTCCTTTATGCGCATTCCTCTTTCTTGACATTATATCAGAAGTTTCTGGAGAAGCAAAGACAGTCTAGTTCATTTTTGTTTCCCTGCAGTGCCCAGCAGAGATTCTTGGACAAAGAACATGCCCAGCAAATGTTTGTTGAACTAATACTAGCATTAACATGGGAAAAAAGAAGAAAGGAATTCAGCAGCAGCTTTAAAAACAAAGAAAGAATCATGAATAAAAAGCAACGAGCAATTATTCTCTGTGTCTGCATCTGAGAGGACAAAAGCGATCCCAGAGATTATGGGATAAAACATTTGAATATTAGGCAAACATTAAACTATAATTATAACGAAAGAAAATACAGGTGAATGTTTACATAATCTTAAGAGGCGAAAGGCCCAGACATGACACCAAAAGAAAAATCAAGTAAGAGAGAAAATAATAAATGGTGGAGAGAGCCCCTGAGTCAGCCACGTGGTTTCAGTTCCCAGTTTGTTCTTTGTGGAGTCAGTTTCTTCATCTGCAGAATGGGGTGATGAGACTATCTGACTTATGGTGTCATCAGGTGGATACGCGAGACAGTGACTACAGAGCCCTCAACACAAGGCCTGACATCATGTCTTCCATGACTGTCTGAAAATAAATCAATAAAGGAAAAGACAGAAATATTTCGCTCTTAAAAATAACATTTATGCTCTAAAAAATACTAATAAATAAGTAAATATTAAATGCCAAACAGGAAAAGAAAAAGATTGATATTCTAAATGAAAAGCTTTTACAAATTAACAAAAAGACAAACATTCCAATAGAAATAAACAGAAAAGCAGAATTCAGCACTTCACAAAGTACTAATATTATAAATACAAGTGAAATAACTAAATATGAAGAGTTCACTTTATGGAAATAATAAGGTACTAGTTAATTTTTTGCTTATTAAATCAGCAATATTAACGATGCTATGAAGCAATGGACATGCTTTTACAGCTATGAAAAGAGGATAAATTGGCATAATTTCGAGGGCATTGTGCCAATAACCATGAAAAGCCTTAAAATATACATACCTTTTGACTTAAGAAAGGAAATACAAAGGAAATAATCATTTAGATACACAAAGATATAAACTGCAGCTTTATTTGCATAAGTGAAAAATTGGAAATAATCTATTATGTAGACTATTTGAACATAAGAATAGTTAGCAAATTATAATACCTTTACAACACGGTGAATGCCGTGATTTCATGGAAGATACTTAATGCCATGAATGAAAAAGAACATGATAGAATAGCATTATTATATGGTCCCATTTTTCAGTAAAACAACAGCAATACCAAAATATGTGTAGGTACAGGTGTCTGTATATATGTGGGTCATTACAAAGCATTGCGACAGACTGTTACGGTCTTGACATATTATGATCCATTATTTGACTTCCAAGAAGCACAGGTAACAGCATCCTTATTGCTGAGAGTCCTTCATTTGTTTCTATCAATGTAGATTTTACATTTCTTGATTTTTGTGTATCTCAAAACTTTTGTAATGACCTGCGTACATACACATAAAAAAGATCCAAAAGGAAACACACCAAAATGCTAATATTAGTTTGTAGCAGCCTATACAGCCTCTGGCTAGGAGGAGTGAGAGTTATGAGAAATACCTGTATAGCTCAATGATGGAACACCTGAGTGGAAAGGGCATGGGAGGGATTTAGTTCTCCTAACAAGGATGAGAGCTCCCGAGATGAGAGCAGTGGGGAACTGGCAGTCTCTACACCTGTGGTGTTGAGAGGCACGAGATCAGCCTTATATTAGGCTGGAGGAGCAGGCGGTCGGGAGCATGCGCATTCTATCACAGACCCGCTTACTCTGACTCTGTCTCCCCTCCTGTCTGCAAAAGGCCAGCACGGCGTCTCTCTGCTGAAGATCGCCAAGCTCTGCCAAAGACTAAGATCTCTCTTTCTAAGAAGACTGCCTTACTCTCTCTAAGACTCTCTCTCTTTCTCCAGCTAAAGTAAATAGCCCTCAGGCACCTAAGAGCAAATGTTCCTGAGCAAGGTAGCTTAGCAGTCCGCATCCAGAACACAGCTAGATAGGCCGGGGCCAGAGACCAACCAGTCCCGGGGCCACCACGAATGGACCCCGACATTAGTTA
>CAUYON010150838.1:0-29565 GCA_963573935.1 Arctocebus calabarensis | reverse complement strand
AACCGGCCAATAGGCTTTATTGTGACCTTTTTAGGAAGGGCCAATGACCATACGGGCCAGGCTTTTTGGCGCGAGCTGCGGCGGGGAGGAGAAGGACTCCCGGCGCCATTTTAGGTTAAAGAGCCTGATGGTCGCCAACATGGAAGTGGGTCTCTCTTGCAGAGGAGAGAAGGTGAGAGATAGATCAAAAAATTTGAACTATATAAATAAGACCCCCTTTGTTCTTCTAAATCTTGAAAGCCTTCTCTTCCATGACACCAGTATTCAGCAATCCACCCGGTTAGGGGAGTCATCATTAGTATGATCTGTATAGAAACTTTCAAGATATGAAAAAGAGGACAATGAAAACCCCACAATGGCCTCGAACAACACAGCCAATGTAACACCAAAAATGCGTAGGTCATAGACACCTAGTTACGTCTGGCCTATGAAAAAGAATATCTACTGCACTACCGTTAGTAAATTGTGGATATATAATGAAGTAAATATAATAATTCTTAAATTTTGGAAAACCACCATAGTATAAATGTTAAGTATGTGTGAGTGAGAGATCTTCCTTCACATAACAGCACTTTGAAGTTAATGAGAGTGGCTATTACAGTCCATATATAATGTGAATGTCGCCACGATCCTTTGGCAGAAATGGTACCATTTCACTTAGCACACTTTTTTGTCCTTCATGCATCCTCTGTTACGAAATAAATTACTGTGCTAAAGAAAGGAGTTTGTGATATTAAATTAACAGATACAAGCTAAGCACTTCAGTTAGAAATGCCATCTTTGGAGTTATATCCTTTATACATTGTTATTGGAAGTTCTGAAAAATCAATTTTAACCTTGTACAGGAACTCACAGCAAAAGAATCATAAAAGGTTGAGAGACAGAAAAGAACCATAAGCCCAAAAATAGAAAAAATGTGGACCTTCAAGGGTAAAACAATAAATTCCTAGCTATATCAGTCCAATTTCCATAATAAATTAGCTTTTGATTTTTTCATATTGTATATGCTCAGTTTTCCTACCATTATTAAAACAATAAATAGCAATCCAGGAAGAGATGCAAAACCTGTGCCTTAAAAAATCCAATTTTATTATAAAATAGTATTTTTATTATAAAATATTATTAATTTGGAAATGTATGCAACTATCTGGCTCACATACAGTGCCTGGTGGTTTATGCTAGCGATTCACTTAATCCTCAAAGGAGAATTTAGTTGTTTTATAAGAGAAATTAATGGCCCATCGATCCTCCCTTATTTTTCAACAGACAGACATATGTTGAAAAATTATAGGAGGTCAGACAATTAAGTGCTACAGACCTCATGGCTGAGTATTATCATGGTCACCTTTCAAGTACTCCCCGTGGCCATCGGTTAGCCAAGGGGATGGGTCTAGGATGGAATAACAAACTTAATTGTCCAACCTCATACGTAGAAGATTAAATTTAATTATGCAAACCTAGACTTACATTTTTGAAATCTGTTTTTTCACCCAAATAATTAAGATAATAGTCCTTGCCTCAGGACTGATCTGAGGATTAAATGAAATAATGTATATAAATGCCTATCCCATCAGACATTAGCATTCCAAAGGATTACTAGTAGTATCAGTAGTAGCCTGGGTTGTAATATTAAGATACATAAATCAGAACAAGGAAAAGTACCTGAATTAAATACTTCATAGCATTAGACATAATAATCAGATTCATCATTTTCATAAATAGTACAGTGTTGGCAATGGGATCAAACAGTCTCTGCAAAAAGACATCCCACAACCTGTCCTCATTAGTGATGTCCTTGCTAATAGGACAGGAATACTTGGAAGTCTGTAGATTAAAGGCTCTTCTCCTTCCATGCATGATTGCCTGGCTCTGCCCAGAATTTGATTCTTTAATTTTTATTTTTCTAGGCTTCCAGTGTTGCTTGAGCTCTCTTTTGATTGATATCTTTGCTATTCTTTCCTTAGATGTGTTAACACCCTCAAAGTAGGTTTATAGTCTCACAAACTCAAAAGCCCTTTTCCCTCCTCCCTATGAAATGAAATTCTTGATTAATTAATTAATTCTATAGTTGAATTTTCTAGAAAGAAGAAAACGTTTTTATCTCCATTTCAAGTTATAAATTCAGGTTACACTGTAACTACACCAAACCAATCTAGCCTAACTTTTCTGTCATAAAATTCTGAGTTGTTGTTCTGTAGTTGCCACAGGCCCCTAGGTTGAAGGTTACATAAACTAAGCATGCCCAGATGAACCAAGCACAAAACCACAGGTGGAACCTATGTACTTACACCCAGGAGAGGGGACCCAATTAAAAAGGGGACACTGAATGGCAGGATCCAGCATCCAATCAGATTGAGCCCTGGCACCATCCCATTGCAAGATCCAATCAGATCACACCTTATTACCCTATGCTTATGAAATCCAACCCAGCCCCCAGCTCAGGAAGAGAGATTTGAGTGTTTCCTCCTCTCTCTCTGCTAGTCCATTTGCAATAAAGCTTTTCTTGTCTCTAAGGCAGGTGTCCTCCTATTGCCTTCTAAGTGCCTCAGGCAGTAAGTCCATTGATTGCTTGCTAACAATACTACCTTAAAATATGGCAGCTTGGCATTTGAGAAAACAGCAGAATCAGGAAGATTTCTATGACCTTCTCTCAACCTTCTCCCCTGATGCAGGACGTGAAAGAATTATCTGACCTTCCTTTAAGTAAGTCATAAGACTCTCCTGAGCAAAATACCAGCCCTATACCAGAAGGAAAGGAATGTTCCTATCTCTGAAGACATAAAGACATGGAGAAGAATCTGAACAAACAGACCTTGTTAAAGTCTCCCCATTACTATCATTAGATTATACACTCTTAGCTAGGCACAGTGGCTCACACCTATAATTCCAGCACTCTGGGAAGCCTAGGCCAGTGGATTGCTTATGAGCAAGAAGGATATTCCATCTCTACTAAAAATAGAAAAATTAAAGTGGAGCCTGTGGCTCAAAGAAGTAGGGTGCTGGCCCCATATGCCGGAGGTGATGGGTTCAAACGCAGCCCTGGCCAAAAACTGCAAAAAAAAAGAAAGAAAGAAAAATTAGCCAGGCATTGTGGTAGGAGCATGTAGTCCCAGCTATGCAGGAGGCTGAGGCAAGAGGATTATTTGAGCCTAAGAGTTTGAGGTTGCGGTGAACTGTGATGCCACAGCACTCTACCCAGGTGACAGAGTGAGATTCTGTCTCAAAGAAAAAAAAAAAAATACCATCTTTGCCCAATAGTACTTCTGCAGAATGTCTGCTGATCAAAACTAAGCATAATAACACAAAACTTCCTCTGTTTCTTTGGGTCTTCATTTCTGAAATCTTCTGCATTATGTAAGCTTATATGTAATCTAGTGATGAATGAGAAAAGATACTACTCTTTCTCCCCTAAATAAGTTTAAAGGGATACCAAATAGAACCCCCCCCAAACTGTCAGACAAGAACACCTGTAAAATACTTCTAGAAAGAAGAAAACCTTTTTATCTCAATTTCAAGTTACAAATTCATTTTAACTTTAAATTCATATTTAATGGAATATCATTCTTGCTCATGGTGATTTTCAACTACTGAGCTCAAAAAAAAAATAACCATCATTTTTGCTTTTCATATATTTGGTATTAGTGTATAATGAACCCCAGACTTAAGATAAACATGTCTGGGCATATCCGGAATACTGATCAGGTTAGTCTCACGGGGCTCCATGTGATTGACAGATACGTAGGCCAGGCTTAGTGGCTCAGCCTGTAATGTCAGCACTCTGGAAGGCCAACCCGATGGATGGCCTGAGCTCAGGAGTTCGAGACAAGCCTGAGCAAGAGTGAGATCCTCATCACTACTAAAAATAGAAAAATTATCCAGGCATTGTGGCAGGAACTGCTTGGGAGGCTGAGGCAGGAGGACCACTTGAGCCCAAGAGTTTTGTTTTGTTTTGTTTTGTTTTGAGACACAGTCTCACTTTGTTATCTTTAGTAGAGTACCCTAGCATTACAGCTGGCAATAACCTCAAACTCCTGGGCTCGAGCGATTCTCTTTCCTTAGCCTCCCGAGTAGCTGGGACCACAGGCGCCTCCACAATGCCCAGCTATTTTCAGAGAAGGGCTTTTGCGCTTGCTCAGGGTGGTCTCGAACCTGTGAGCTCAGACAATCCACCCAACCTAGGCCTACCAGAGTGCTAGGATTACAGGCATGAGCCACCACGCCCAGCCAGAACCCAAGAATTTGAGGTTACCATAAGCTATCACACTACAGAACTCTACTCAGGGTGACAGAGTGAGACTCTGTCTTAAAAAAAAAAAGAATGGATATCTAGAAGTTGAAGTATTGGACCACAAGTTTCCAGTGCTCTTTTCTAAGGATTATTTACTTTGTTCTTGCAAATAATTCAGTTAAAATGTAAAATGTAAACATACATAAATGTATCTCAAGATATAATGAAATAAAACTTAGTGAAAACATGGTTAATCCATTTTACAAATCACATAAAATTATAATTCCTGCCACTCTGATTTTGACCACAGTTACAATAAATTTAGTAGTTGACGAAGTATAAATAACCTAAGACCTAAGCTAAGGTAATACAGTTTGGTTATGCTGTATCCAAAGAATAGCTTTACACAGCAAAATCTTTTTTGGAGGATGACGTTCATGTAGAAGTGATGAACTTATGATTAGATATGTGAATTTCCAATATTCAGATATATTTAAAAGTTGCAAGAAATAATGTTTTAAAGCATAAATGACCCATATTAAAATAATTTGTAGTGTCCTCCTCAGCCACAGACAACTTAGATTGTAGAATACTACACATTCATGAGTCAGAAAAAAAAAGACAGTGTTAAATCAGGAAGAAATTGAATTGATTGGGCAATTATTTCGCATTTGGAGTAGGTTACCTTCTCACTTTCTTACCCTTTCATAAGACAACTTTAATAAATACAGTCGTACTCAAAAGTGTATCTGTTCAGTATCAAATATGAAAACTATTCATTTTAAGACCTTTGGTCTTATTTAAAAGACTTTCTACTTGCAACACTGAACCCTGAAGACATTGTCCTTTGTTCCACTTGGCATCCCTGATGTCTGTGCCCTATAGCACATCACTAGGAGTTTTCTCTCCAGAGGAGTTCACACGTTTCCATTCTCGGAGAACAATGGGAACTACAGAACTCTTGGTGTTGCCTCTGCCAAGAGCTCAGAGCTAAATTTAACACTTTGCCCTATATAATCAACAAACTCTAAGCCAGATGTATCTATTCCTCTTTCAATTTAACTAAATGTATGTCTCTTTTAAATTGTCTAGCTCATTGTATTTTGAACATTCAAATTCTTCCCTTTTGGAAGAATTGAGCTCAGAAGTCATATATAAATAGATTATATGAAAGCAAATTAACGTTCTTCCCTCCAATCAGATAATAGTCGTCGTTCCGCTCTCACCAGTTCAGCTAAAATGGCAGCAGAAGGAGTCTGAAAACTCATAATTTAGGGCAGCGCCTGTGGCTCAAAGGAGTAGGGCGCTGGGCCCATATGCTGAAGGTGGCAGGTTCAAACCCAGCCCCAGCAAAAAAAAAAAAAGAAAAAAAAAACAAAAAACTTATAATTTAGCCTTGGTTTACAACTGTAAGTAGAAAACCTTTCGGGAAGGAATTCATCTTTGTGTAGGGAGGTAAATAGAGGCTTGAGTTCTAGAACTCCTGTTAAAAACAGTTCATTCCTTAAACAAATACTTATTCTCCCTGAACTAGTAATTTTAAATGAAAAATAAAATCCAAGGTTGGTTAGGGTTCAGGGAAACAAGAATTCTCAGATATTTCTGGAAAAAGTGTCAATTATTGTAACCTTTCAAAAGGCTATATTTCCTAGTGGTTAGCAACAAGTGTTTAGCATCAGAAAGACCTAGGTCTGGTATGAATGATAAACACAGTTCTCTACCGTGAGACTCTTTTTCAAAACACACATACACAAATATAGTATAGCGGGGGGCGGGGGGAGAAGAGGGAGTTGAGGGAAGGAGAGAGGGTGACTGCGGGATCTCACCTCACGTGCACAAAGGGAGGGTGTTCAGCCGCCCCCTGGGTGAAGGGCTTAGCTATAACTTGAACTTTACCTTAGAATTGAAAACAATGTAACCTAAACATTTGTACCCTCATGTTAATTTGAAATTTTTTAAAATGTGCTTTAAGAAAAAAACAAAGACCTAGGTCAAGGTTGTATGACCTTGACCAATTTTTTAAGCTCTTTAAACCTCATTTTTTATCATCTTTAAAATGAGTATAGTAACACTAAATTTGCAATGTTGTGAGGACTGAGATACAGAGCCTCCTACGATGTAAGCGTTTATAAGTCTGATTGATGCAGGACAAGGCTGCCCTACGACCTGCCGCCTTGGCCCTGGTAGTGCTGTGGTGGATGGAGGAGCCAGCTTGCTGGAAGGTCTGGACACCTGCAGGGGGAGACGCTGGCGCCTTGTGCCGTCTCCTTCCAGAGCTTTTCTGGCTAGTCCATTTCAGGGATGGCGCCTTGTGCCGTCTCCTTCCAGAGCTTTTCTGGCTAGTCCATTTTACTGAAGGCGCCTTGCTGTCTCCTTCCCTTGCTCTCTGGCTAGTCCATTTCATGAATGGCCCTTGCTGTCTCCTCCTGCACTTCTGACTGGCCAAAGTCATGTCAGTGTCCAGGGCCTGAGTCTTCATTGGACAGCTGGCTGTAACTGACCGAGACCCAAGCCCTAAGAGTCCTGGCAAAACAACTCCCTGGGACTATATAAACCCCTGAGCAGAGAGCTCAAAAACGGACCTCAGCTGGACCTCAGAGAGGGAATAGGAGAGCTTGTTCCCCTCCTGAGTCCTCTCTGCCTGGAGGTTTGGTTCTTGTCCTTAATAAATCCTGACTTACCACTACTCCTGTGGTCTGTAGATTCCTTCTTTGAATCGCAGAGACCAAGAACCTGAAACTCCAGTATCATTATTTTGTGGCTCAAAGGAGTAGAACGCAGGCCCCATATGCTGGAGGTGGAGGGGTCAAACCCAGCCCCAGCCAAAAAAAAAAAAAAATAGGGTTATGACTGTGGTTTGCCAAAAAGCAACCAAATGCCTTTTAACTAAACATCAGCTTCTGACCCAGAGATCCCGCTTTTAGGAATTCAGCCTAAGGAAATAATTAAGGACACCCACAGTGATTTAACTGTGGGAACATTGTGGAATTCTAGGGTCCTAATTCTGAACACCAGCTGTGTGTGTGTGTGTGTGTGTGTGTGTGTGTGTGTGTGTGTGTGTGTTCAGTCCTGGAGGGACAGCAAGAAGCTGCAAAGTGACTGTGGTTCCTCCTGGGGCTTACCTGCTGTTCACTAGCCTTTCTCTAATCTAAAATTTAGATTATGAGAATGGGATTCTCTTGATGATCTGATGGCTTTGATGATGACACTCTGGAAGAGTGGATTTAAAATTTAGGGGAGAAGCACTGAAAGAGTAATCTTCAATTTGAAATTTTTATTGCAGCTGTAAATTAAGGGATTTTTCTGCCTTTCTAGTGAAGAAATACTTTTCGGACAATTAATTAATAACAAGATCAGCCCTAGGGCAGTATTTACTTGGTATGATTCCCTAAACCCCTTGTATTAAAATCCGCTGGTTTGTTTATTAAACTTGCAGATTCCTATGTTCATCCAGGGCCTGCTAAATCAGAATTATCATCAGGGGCTTGGATATCCATCCTGGTGGAAGCATCCAGAGTTAAAATGCAATGAAGCTTCAGTTCTTCTCCCCAGAAAAGGAGAAGCACAGTTCTTCAAAAAGATCAGTTTCAGGTCTTCTCAGGAGCTTGAAAGATTCAAGGTTGTGGCCAGCCAAGGCATCTTTTGAAAAGAGAAACATAGCAATGAATGGTTTTTAGAAAGAAAACAGAAGAATACATTTTGCATTGCACTTTTCTGGTTTGCGAGGACACATTAGATCATCTGAAATAATGTCATTCCTGCCTACATCTGTTTCTGCACATGGTTTATGGGATCCTATCAGTGGGTTTTTCCTAAAAGGTTTCATCTGTGAAGAATGTGCAAGTAAGCATTTAATTCTTTAAGGGGCATTTTCTTACAAACTCTTATGTCCCTGACAAAAATATGACATCTGTCCAGCATAGCGCTGGCAAACAGTTTCATGTTTCTCTCTCCACTCTCTTCACTGGCATAATCCTTACCTCACTGTCGCAGATGAATACAATTGAAAGTTGGGCTTCCAAAGGGCAAATATGGCCCACTGTATGGCAACCCTTCTAAATCCTTTGCATTCTTCATACATTGCTAATTGCTTCTCATCTAGGTTAACTGAAATGACAATAAAGAATTTACTAATTCACTTTTAACCTTTTACCACTTTTTCAAGCAATTCAATTCCAAAACAAAAAATGAGAGCAGTTTCTTAGTAACCCAGATTCTGTGATTATGGACCTATTAACAAGAACCAAAACTTTGGCACATTCCATACATAATGGCTTAGAAATCTGGTGTTTAAAGACGACAGTTCAATGAAAAAAAACATTTTTTTGAGACAAAGTCTCACTCTGTCTCCCTGGATAGAGTGCCACGGTGTCATCACAGCTCACAGCAATCTCAAACTCTTGGGCTTAATCCATCCTCCTGCCTCAGCCTCCTGAGTAGCTGGGACTATAGGTGACCACCACCACACACGGCTAGTTCTTCTATTTTTAGTAGAGATGGGGTCTTGTTCTTGCTCTGGCTGGTCTGGAACTCCTGCGCTCAAGCAATTCACCCACCCAGTCTCCCAGAGTGCAGAGATTACAGGTGTGAGACACCGTACCTGGCCAAGGAAACTGTTGATAGAGGACAGAGAAGAAAGTAGCAGTTCCAGAGACTATGAAATGCATTAACTGACCAATGACCTACATGTGTGTGTGAATGCAATGTATATATGTCAGAAACATGTGCACACCTTTGTCTCCACAGTAAGATGGAGTATATTATATATATATATATATATTATTAGTATATTATATAACTACTCTGCATAGAAATTTAAAAGCATATACATTAATGAAAAAAATAAAAATTTATTTTAACCAGTCTTACTTTTTCCTATATTCTAATATCCAAAATCCAAGTCTAAATGTTGAATCTGAAACCATACATTTTTGATTTCTGTTGGTGACCTGGCACCAGCTGGGCCAAACCAACCCACCTTATTTCGCCAATGACACATAGACACACACAAAGTGGCCTCGTGTAAACAGGGGACGTCTTCTGGATGGAATTCTTAGCAACTGGAGTTTCCTCTGTCCTCTGTGAGCTGTCATATCCATATCCAGCTCTTGCAGGGCTGAGATTCCCTGTGCTTGACAAAAGATCTGAAGTGCCTGCCTGTCTGCCTCTCTCGCACCGGCTCGCGAGGCATCTTCGGGGCAGCCGGCTAGCGTCTTAGCCTGGAAAGAGGGGGAAATCTTGGCCAGTGGTCAAGACAGCGGAGGGAGGAGAAGCAGCACCCTGCACGGTGTATCTGGGACTCCTAGGGCACAGACCTGATGGGGGCCTGGGAGGGAAGGGTGGGCAGAGCTAGCGAGGGTAGCCAGGAGGAGGCAGCCCCAAGGGACAGCAATAAAATGTAGCCAGAGCCCTCTCAGCATGACACCCCACACCTGTACCCAGACATCATCCTATTACTCAAAAAGAAAGGCTGAGGAGGGGCATTTATCATACGCCCTCGCCCAGTCCTTTGAGCAGTCTTTGAAAGCTAAATTCCTTCCCAAAGACCCAATTGTCCCAATAACCTATAGTTTTCTTTCACAAACTCAAAATAAACTGTAGTGTTCAATTAGAAATGCAAGAGTTTTTTAAAACCTAGAAAATAACACTTTGGCATAAACGCATTTCCTACAAAAAGTAAATAACTGTAATTAGAGCCTGTCATTTTAATGGAGAGGAATTTCTACAGCTAAACACATAACAGGAGCACCAGTACCATAGAAGGTACAGAACCAGGCAAGCTAAAGGCAAGCGACAATGTTCATTTCACTAGCTCATAGCTTTACTGAGGGCCTGCCAGTCTCCTACTGATGGAGAGGAAAGATAATACTAATCCTTTCGGTATTTAATATTCTGCCTGGCTGGGAACAAAGTGGCTTGGCCTGAATTTTGCCCGGCTCTGCCCAGGCGGGGCAGATTCCTCTACCTGCTAGGTTGGTACTGGCAGCTGCTTCACGAAATCTCCTGCAACCACTTTCACATTTCTTCACACGGGATGACACTATTACATTATTCATTTGCAAACTCCATCTCACATCTCTGTCCTTCCTTCGGAGCTGGCTTCTCAACTTATGTCTGTTCCCCCAGCCACCTACTTTTCTATTTTCTCAGTCCAGAAAATGGGAGTTCTATTCTGGCCTTCTTGCTCTGCCCACTCTGAATTCCAACTGTGCACTTGATGATTCCTCTTGAATATCCAGCAGACTCCTCCAACACCAATGTCTACGATGAAACTCATCATTGTTCACCCCTCACAGGCTACATTCCTTAGCACATGGCCACGCTGTTGGAATTACCCTGGAACACACTGGGTTTTCCGTTCTCCTTCCCAGGAGTCGTCTTTCACCTGTACACACACATCAAAACAATCCCTGGGTGGCACCTGTGGCTCAAAGGAGTAGGGCGCTGGCCCCATATGCCGGAGATGGTGGGTTCAAACCCAGCTCTGGCCAAAAACTGCAAAAAAAAAAAAAATCCCTTTATCGTGTCATTCTAAAGAATTCTACACTGCTTCATCCCACTGCTTCAAGCCTAGTCCAGGCTAAGATCACCTGTTTCCCTTGAGGAAGCTTCTACCTGGTATTTCCATATTTCCTCTGTTCTCATTACCCTCCACTGGAAAGATCCAGAATGTTCTTTCCAAAAATGCAAAACCCATAGGCAAGCCAATTTCTACTATGGTATCTCCATACTTCCCAGCTATTTGTGTGTTCAGCTACAAAAGTCTTAATGTTACATGAAAGAAAGGCTTTGTTTCATTGAAAGTTCTCCTCTCTTTCTACCAGCCTTATTTTCAGTTTGTTTATATTTTTTAAAGTATCAACTTCCAACTTATCTCAGTGCTTACATTCATCCCAGATTGTTCTTTCAGCTTGAGCTTGACTTCATCCCAACCCTTGCTTTGTCTTATCATTAGTAATAATATTAATTCTTAAGAAGTAAAAAAGAAAACAAAAGCAATGGTTTGAATGTCTGTGTCCCCCCGACCCCGGCCCCTAAATTCATAGGTTGGCATTTAATCCCTAGTATCACAAGGTTGAAGGGTGAGGCCTTTAGGAAGTGATCAGGCCATGAGGGCTCCACCCTTGTGGGTGGAATTTGTCCTTACAGAAGAGCTGAGGAGGGAGAGAAGGGAACACTCTTACACTGTTGGTGGGACTGCGAACTAATAAAGCCTCTTTGGAAAGAAGTATCCTCAGAGAATCCTCAGAGAACTCACATTAGACCTTCCCTTTGATTCCATAATCCCATTACTAGGCATCTACTCAGAAGGAAAAAAAATCATTTTATCATAAGGACATCTGCACTAGATTGTTCACTGCAGCTCAATTTGTAATCTCCAAGACATGGAAACAACTTAAATGCCCATCAACCCAGAAATGGGTTAATAAACTGTGGTAAGGGCATACCATGGAATACTATTCAGCCATAAAATGATGGAGACTTTGCATCTTTTGTATTAAACTGGATGGAGTTGAAATATATTCTTCTTCTTCTTCTTTTTTTTTTTTTATTAAATCATAGCTGCGTACATTAGTGCAGTCAAGGGGTACAATGTGCTGGTTTCATATACAATCTGAAATGTTTTTGTCAGTTTAACATAGCCCTCAGGGCATTTTCTTAGTTATTGTATGAAGACATTTGTATTCTGCATTTAGTAAGTTTCACCTGTACCCTTCTAAGATGCACCATAGGTGTGGCCCCACCAATTACCCTCCCTCCACCCCAACTTCCCCTCTCTTCTCCCCTCCCTTGCCCCTTTCTCCATATTCTTGTGCTATAGACGGGTTATAGCCTTCATATGAAAGCTATAAATTAGCTTCATAGTAGGGCTGAGTACATTGGATACTTTTTCTTCCATTCTTGAGATACTTTGCTAAGGAGAATATGTTTCAGCCCCATCCATGTAACCATGAAAGAGGTAAAGTCTCAATATTTCTTTAAGGCTGCATAGTATTCCATGGTATACATATACCACAATTTACCAAACCGAGGTTACCTGGATTTAAATTCTCTATGACTTAGTATGTCCATGCCTCAGCTTCCTCACCTCCAAAATTGTAGTGATAATAAAATAGAACTCATAAATTTTTTATGAGGATTAAGTGTGTTAATATTGGAAAGCACTTCAGAACAACAGCACAGCAATTAATAAAACTATTACTATTAATGGATACTATATTAGATACTGGCACCTCAAAAATATTAATAACAATAATAAAATATCAGTACTATCATAACAATCACCGTATATAAGGAACACTTTTCTTATTTATTTAGATAAAATAAAGAAATATTATAAGCCCATGAGGTAAGTACTATTAATTTATCTATTTTTAGGAATGATGAATTTGATGAATTTCCCCAAAGTTGCTTACTTAATATATCTGGGATCAAAAATGAAATCTAGTCATTACAGATCTAGAGGCTACGCTTTTAACCACCTTCCTGTACTGCCTTCCACTATGGCCCATGCCTTCAGTGAGTTCACTGATATGAAAAAGGCACACAAGTTTGTACTCAAAGCAATAGTCTTCAACTCAGATAAAAGAAGATTACAGTAAGCTGCGCCTTGTAGGTTGCATTCCCCTGGTGAATAAGCCATGTCTGTACAGGAGGAGCAGGAGACACATGGAATGCACAGGCAAGTGTGTTGCATGCTGGGGTAGAGACCCACCCTGAGGTGAACTAAGCGCATGGCAACAAAGTGCCAGAGGTGGCTGGGAAAACTGTCTGAGGCCATGACACAAAAGACTTTGTGATCCAATATAGGCTTAACACAGGCTTATGTATTATAGTACATTAGGAGAACCTCATGATTCTGGCATAAGAAATGAAACAAATCATGTATCTTTTTTCTCTTTTGTTTAGCAGATAAAAAATATTTGCCATTATGACTTAATTAGGAACAGAGTAGATGAGATAGGCTGAGATAAAAAATAAGATCAAGGCAACTACTCAAATAAGTGACTGAAACACAGTAGTACTATGGGAGGTGGGGAGAAAAAGAGAGTAGAGAGCTAGTGAGGCCATAAGACTAGCTGAACCCTAACTTTGGTAGTTTTTAGATGATATAGTGCAGATAGAGAGAGTGTAAAAGTTTATACAACAATCCTCTGTGACTAAGGGAAGTCCTCGATCACTGGAGGTATCTAGTGCTGTGTTCTATAGTTTTCTAGGTTTGGCTGACATTATTTACTTATTTATTTGTAGATGAAATATGGAATAAGTATGCTTTGGAATAAGTGAATTAGGATTTGGCCATTTTGATCCTTAAGTTCCTAGAGAATGTAAATATGGTACATAGCAGGAAATAAGTTTTAATAAAGAACTTAATTTAAATTAAGAGAAAATAATTTTTAATAAAGATGGATATTTTAAAATAAATTATTCATTATGTACACACATAAAGTAACTCTTATAATAGGGGTTACTAAAAAAAATTTCATCCTCTAGTTAGCAAAAACTGCTAAATTATCCTTACTACATAGCTTTTTTCTTTTTTTCTCTTACTGTAATGGAACATTGTAATCAAATAACAGATGTCAGACAATGTTGAATCTTGTCTGATCTGACGTTTCTGGAAAGCAGTGGTGGTTGAGAAATCCCATCACTCTCTTGTGTTTCAAAAAACAATTCATAGCAAACAACCGTACTGCCTTGGCATATAATGTGAATTAACTGCCTCCACCCTTCCAGTAAGAATCATTGTCCGTCATTGCTCATGATTCTCATAAAACTTGCTGGTGACATGTTAGCTGCTTCATTGACAACCTACTCACCCCTCCTTTCCTTTGAAAGGATAATCAAAAATGAGAGTTCTCCTCTTCTAACATCCTAAAGAAAAACATCTTAACGACTTGATTTTACTATCTAGATAGAAGAAAACCATCAGTGATTAATTTCCATGGAAAGGGCAGGATCTGAATTCATCTCTTAATTCAGTCATATATTACCCATGTAATTCTCAGAAGTTACTTTCTTCATCAGAAGTGTCTTTACTTGTAAAATGAATCTGTAATTAGCCTCACATTTTAATGTTTTATTTATTTTTAGATTTTTAAAAGATCATTTATAGACGAGAACATGCCTGACTCCCCACAAATGAGGAGCCTAATATGCATGAACTCCGAGGCAGTTTCCTGGGACAAGATTGAGAGAAGTGTTCTATCTCCATTCCCTGAATTGCCGATGTTCAAAATCTGAATTTAATCCTCTGCTTCCTCCTTCCTCTCATTTCTCATTTTAAATAAGTTACCATATTGTGTTCTTCCTTTATTTTCAGACCTAATGCAACAATCTTAGTACAGATCTTACAATTCCTGCTTTACTGGAATAGCCTCCTAACTGCTGCTCTTGCTAGAAAACTTCTCCTCATCCTTATCTATCTTCACACTCTTCCGACAGATAATTTTAATAGAAAAGAAATATGAATTTTTTACTATTCTGCTGCATGTTTTTTTATGCTTTCAGTCAATTTTCAGGAAAAAGTTGACTATCCTTAAGGTCAAGTTTCTCCATATTTTGGCCAATGCTAACATTCGTAGCTTCACCGTTTACTATTTCCTCACCTATCACCAGCAACATCTAATCTAGTACATCTCATGTATTACAGTCACAATAAACTACTCCCTGGCTGCTCCAATACAAAATCTTCATGACTCTACAGTTTTATAATGGGAGAAAAATAATTCTCTTTCACTCAGTATTCAACTGGCTAACTCATGCAGCTTCTGAAAAATATCCATGCATACCTTGCTCCTCTTCATGTAATGCACTTATCAAAATGCATTGTTATCTTTTCTGTTTCTCTCAGTAAACAAAATTTACAGAAAATAAACCTTTTGCTGTATTTGTATTAAAGTCCATAATACCTAGTCCGGGGCTTGTCACATAGTAGGTACGTATACCCTGTAAGAAGGAAAAAATCATTATTTAAAGGGCTAAGCAGAACAAAAACCTAACCGAATGTTCATTTGTCAACAATTGAATTATCAAGTTTAATTATCAAAGTTATAACATTTTATCTGAAGATAATATTGGGAAAACACCATCAAAATCCTTTAAAAAATTTTTTTTATTGTTTCAGGTTAATTAAAGTTACAAAGAATTAGGTTATGATGTTGCATTAGGTAACAATCTTATAATTGTGTCCTGCCCCCAAAAGGTGTGCCATACACCCTAACATTGTACCCATTAGGTGGGAGGACAACCATCTCCCCCATTCCTCTGCCCCCCACTTTGAATTGATTTGAGTTTTTCTGTTATGTGGTCATGTGTTAGATCATCTCCTAGCTTCATATTAATATTGAGTACATTGCATTCTTGCTTCTCCGTTCTTTAAAATCCTTGATTAAACATTTGAATATTATTCATTACATGAGAAAACTTTCAAATATTTGCTTGCAGTTTTTAGCGTACACACAGAAGCTGCATTACTTTTGACATCAGTTAGGTAAACACAATTACACTCTCTCTACCTGCACTATATCATCTAAAAATTACCAAACGGATTTTCACTGAATTTGGAGACTGTATTTGGTGTAATTCAACTTAAGCCACATACTGAATAAATCATACAAAATTCCATTTTTGAATATATGAACAGAAGCACATATTTGTTTCCTGATGATCTATGATCGTCCTGAGAAATAGAACAGCTCTTTATTGACCCCATGTACAGTAACTCTCTGCTTTGTGAGGTTGTGGAGGTTCTGAGCCACGTTCTGGAGCCAGAGTCTTCCAGAGGTTTTAGTTCAAAACCTAATTCTTCCATTAAGCAGCTGAGTCACCTCTGCAGTTTATTTAACTTCTTCATTTTAAAAATAAGAGTGATACTAGTGTTCAGTTCACATGTCCATTGTTTGGATTAGATAAAATGGCAAGTGCAAGGTGCAGAGCAAGTGCCTGTCACTTACTTGTTGCTATTTTTGGCTTAGACTGTTTTAGGGTATAAGGATCCAGTGATGTAAAACTTCTGAAAAAGTCCAGATGTCATGAACTCTCTATCTTATAGTAAGATTATATATTAATAATATATCTTCGCATATTGATGCAAAATGCCAATGTTGAAAGTACTAAAAGAGAACATTGCTCTACGGGAGTTTATATGGGGGTGAGAGCAATTTGACTAAATTCAAAAAATGCTTTACTGAGTGTGGGAAGCCGTGAGACGTGGGAACCCGCGAGGGACTCCCACCGCGTGGGAAACCGCTTTTGCCCTTGCTATGGCCAAGGTCTGACTTTTTCTCAGATGAAACTGGCAGGAGCCTGAACAGGGAGTAAGAAGTCCAGATAGTCAAAGCTAGAGATAAACCGCATGACAGTTTCAAGATAAACAGCACAGCGGTTCCCAAGGACTAAGAGAATGTTAAAGTAGAGAACCTTAAATGACCTTTTCCCCTGTGAGAATATAAAAGCATGGAAGAAAAATAAAGTGTTGTCTCAGTCTCCGTCTCAGCCTGACTGAGTCCATTACCGTGTGTGTGTGTGTGTGTGTGTGTGTGTGTGTGTGTTTTCATCCCAGCGCCCCCTCCTCAGAACCTCGCTAGTGGACGACGGGTCGGTCAAGTGAGGAAAATAGGACTGACCTGAAAATTCATTTTGGTGAAAAGATTCCAGATAGACGCAACTGCCATAGGAGAGAGAAGGATGAAGAACTGAATGAAAATGTGTGTAACTGTAGAGGAAAAGAATAAAGGAGAGCAGGACCCATGACTCTAGAGATAAGAGTACAGGTCAGGAAACATCATTTTCAGCAGTGATGTGTGTGCCAAGATCAGATCTGATTTATATGAATGGTTAATCTGACTTCACTATGGAACATGGATTAGGAAATTGGCCAGGATATATGTCGATAACCTAGTTAACTACTTATTGCAATAGTCCAAGAAAGAAATGTTAGCAGCAGGAGAGTAAGTGACCAGTACTATATACAGAAAGAAATGAATGGATTGAAGAAATATTTAGGAGTAAAATTGTTAATAAATTAGAGTAAGGGGGCAAAAAAGGAAGGAGCAAGTCTAAATTCTGTAGAGGCAGAAAAAATGCTATGAGAGTAGAAATGCTATATTTAGTCAAACTTTTTAAATTATAAGTATTGGCACCATTTTACCTGTCTTTGTAAACAAGAGTATTAAACTGCATTCTTCCTATATGAATTTGGAGACATTTGACAAAGTTTTTCAAACTAAGAACTGGGATTCTGACAATTAAGTTTATGAATTTGATACCATGCACTTACGTTTGCAACACTGTACAAATAACTTGGGAAGGTTTTATGACCTTAGTATATCAGTGTCTCACAGCTGTGTTTGTGTCAATGTGTGGTGGTGTCTTACTGAGTGGCATTCATCATTATTGTTTCTGATATCTATGTACCATCACAAGAAGGTCAGAGCTTAAATTAGAACAATGAGCAAACATTTATACATTTCTTGTTAAACTTGGCAGAAGTGGAAATGAAGTCAGACACATGTTAGTCCAAGTCCATGAAGATAATGCTATGAAGAAAACACAGTGTACAAATGGATTAAACATTTTTCAGAGGGAGAAGAAATCATCACTGATGAAGAGAGGTCAGGGTGGCCAGTAACGAGAAGAGTTGGTGAAAATATTGCAAAGATTCATCGAATTGTGCATCAGAATCCTTGACTGATTGTGAGAAGCATAGCAGACCAAGTAAACTTCAACAGAGAAACAGGAAAACTTACCTGAAAATGCTGGCCAACAACTTATGTTTCCATGAGGATGCACCAGTTTACACGGCACTGTGAGGGCGTTGTCAATGACTTTTTTCTTCAACTTGAAATAAAGAAAATATTTAAAGAAATACATTTTGATGACATTTGGGACATCAAGGGTTCACAGCTAAGGCTACAACAACTAAAGCATATAAACAACCTTCAGAATGGGACAAGATATTTGCATGCTATGAATCTGACAAAGGGCTAATAACTAGAATCTATAGAGAAATCCAAATCATCAACAAGAAAAGAGCAAACAATCCTGTTTATAAGTGGGCAAAAGACATGAACAGAACCTTCTCTGAAGCAGACAGATGAATGGCCAACAAACAGGAAAAAATTTTCATCATCCCTAATCTTCAGAGAAATGCAAATTAAAACCACCCTGATATACCACCTCACCCCTGTGAGACTAGCCCACATCACAAAGTCCCAAGGCTGCAGATACTAGTACTGATGTGGAAAGAAGGGAACACTTTTACTCTGCTAGTGTGACTGCAAACTAATACAGTCTCTATGGAAAGAAGTATGTATGGAGAATCTTCGAAGGGCTAAAAGTAGACTTTTCATTTAATCCCTCAATCCTATTACTTGGTATCTACCCAGAAGAAAAAAAAATATTTTTTTCACAAGGACATTTGCACTAGAATGTTCATTGTAGTCAATTCACAAATGCCAGGATGTGGAATCAAACCAAGTACCTATCAACTCATGAATAGATTAACAAATTATGGTACATATAGACCATGGAATACTGCTTAGGCATTAAAAAAGGTAGAGATTTCACATCTTTTGTATTTACCTGGACAGAGTTGAATAAAACTCTTTTTAGTAAAGTATCACAAAATAGAAAAGCAAGTATCCAATGAACACAATAAGAACATCAAATCAATATATAAACAACTACACCTACACATGAGAGAAAAACAAAATTAAATTCAAGGGGGAGGATATGGGAGGAAGCAAAGGGGAGAACAGAGGAGGGATTGAAAAGCTCTCATCTGATGGGGGATTGGTAAGCTCTCAATGAGGACAATGTAAAGCTGTACAGGACATTAAGGGTAATATGAGGACAGCTTTGACAGCCATTCCATAAAAAGAGTTACAAAATTGCTTTGAAAGGTAGACTAGGTGATGGTGTTGGTGCATAGCTTCCACTGGGAATACTTTGAAGGTGACATAGCGATATTCAGCATGATTATGTAGCACTTTTTCAAGGATAAGTTCATTAACTTAATTGTGAGACCTAGCATATTTGCTTCTCTCATTCTCAAAGTTAAGGAGCTTAGAAATTGTCTAAAAATGAAAGAACATGAAACAAGGCTCAAAAAAACAACACCCCAAAACAAAGATAAAGCATTAATTACATTATAAATAGCATTCAGATGTGAAGGAAAGCATAAGCATGTAAATAGCTGAGTTATCCTTTTAATATTAACTATGACTGTTATCACAATTTTGACGAAAATAATGGTTTTATATTAAGTATAATAAAGGATAATTTTATTAAAATACTATAGTGTTATAGAAAGAAGTGATTTTAAAAAGCCAAAGAAAAGACTATGCAACTAACTGAAACAGCCTACCTTTAACAATTAGAAAAATCCAATACCAATTTATCTTATATGAAATCTACAAGCATTGTCTAAATATGTTGTATATAACAAAATAATGTACATGAAACAGGGTAAAATTAATGTTATGGAAAATGTTACAGTTGACATATTCATTTCATCAGTTATTCTATTCATATCTTACAACTATATTATGAATTTTTTTGTTTGTTTGTTTGTTTTTATTTCAGAGTCTCACTCTTTTGCCCTGGGTATAGTGCCATGGTATCCTAGTTCACAGAAAACTCAAATTCTTGGACTTGAGCAATCCTCTTGCCTTGAGTAGCTGTGACTAAATGAGCCTGTCACAATGCCCAGGTAGTTTTTCTATTTTTAGTAGAGATGGGGTCTCACTCTTGCTCAAGCTAGTCTCAAACTCTTGAGCTCCAGAAATCCACCTGCATTGGCCTCTCAGAGTGCTAGGATTACAGGCATGAGCCACTGTGCCCTACCTAAATTAGTATTTTGGATGTAATTTTAGAGATAAAAAAGTAATAAAAAAGAATAAAAATATGTTCAAAACAAAAAAATAGTAAGAGCAAATTGTCCCTTAGATCTAAGCTTTCTGATTTCTGATTTAGTATCTTCTCTTATTATACCTTGCAAACCTAATGATATTAATAAGAAATCAAATATTAACCATGAATACATACTAAGGCCATGATTGATGGTTTACAAGCCTAGTAAATACATAGCTTTACTGCACCCTTGGTTATCACTAATTAATCACCTTAGTCTCTTCTGCTAACCCTAAAGGAAATAAATCCTCACAATCTTTTATCAAATTTTTTGGCAATAACTACCACTGGGGCATAGTTGATGTTTTAAAAAATATGAAAAATTTCCAAGTAAGGTATAAATCTCATTCTCTACTCAATTGAATCCTAAAAGTTTAATAAAATATTCTCATTTGAATTGGGGGCAATTGGATAAGAATTTAAAGACTTTAAAATTTTTCTATGTTTAAGGGAAAGAAGAAATAAATGTATAAAGATAAAGGATTTCATCTAAGATTACACAGCAAGGTAGCAGCAAAGGTAGGATTTGAACTCTACTTGACTTTTGAATGAACCAGACTTTTGCTTCTTACCTTGACTACCACAGGAGCAAGAGAGTGCGTGCACAGCTAAGGTAATTCTTCAGTACATCTTCTGAATTGTTCTGCACAGTTACTAACGAGGCTCCATGTGTGGTTGTAGTTGACAACATCCACAATAGTTATTTCCAAATAATACAGAACTGAGGCTAAAGGTAGCATATTTTAACAAAAATGGAAGATTTGTTATTTTCTATCAGATGCAAAGAATATCTGTATTTCCCAGCTACCAAAACTTATGATTTCCCTTGCTTCTATTTTATTTGGAGTAATAAGTTCACTTATATTGTGAATAATAAAGAAACTCTAAGATAAACGGCATAATAAACATTTAATTTCAAGTCATTCTTTGATATTGCTCTTTTGTTTAACAGTCTATGAGCAGATTTTAGGTTAAAGAGAAATATGTATTTTTCGATTCACTGTTTTGTAACAATAATACTCTTTTCAGAGATTGTCTGACTTCTAAGAATCAATATTCATTTAAAATATCTTTATACATTTTGTAACACTAGAACATTAAATTTAAAGAGGTATCTGAGACTAGGACATTTGCTTCATGTGAATGTTGAACACAACACAAATACTATATAAATGTATTTTTTATTTACCAATTACAGAAAAATAAAATACATGGTAGTAGTCTGATTGAAAATCAAAAAAGCATTTCATATTGCTGACATTGTAAATCATAACTATTTTTTAAAACAGTCTCTATCTTGGCACTCTTAAAACTAACTTTATTTGACTTCTTTTTCTTTCCCAAATGATTTTTAATTGCTGGTAAAGGGAAATTTAGAGTTGCCACACTGCACTTCCTTTTCCATTTTGAAAGCTGTCTTACATGCAGTTGCTATTGTATTGTTGTTATTATTATCAGCATTATTACTCATGTAGTAAAATAACGTGCTCTATATAAGTGTGTGCATAATGGCCAGTGAAATTCATTTAACAATATAGGTCATGCTTTGGATTTAAAAATAATACTGCTGACAATGTTAGCATACGTGTTCACATGAGTACAATCAGGGACAAAATACTTATATCTGAACTATTCTTTCCAAGACACTCTACATTTACAGCAATAAATGTATAAGAATAAATAGAATAAAATCAATTTCAACAGAAAAAGGTTTGGATGTGCAGTACTGAACAGCTCAGGGGCAGCTTTTGGTTGGGATTCTACTGTGTACAGAGGAGATCAGTGATGAGACTACCAAGAAAGAGATAGTATCACTGGTTGGGCAGAACCATGGACTGGAAATTTGGGGATCACTGTCTTGGGGGCAGGGGACAGGCAGAGATGAGAAATACACAGATGGGGTCAAATATGAATGCCTTCTTCATTCCTTACCATAGTCTAAGAGGAGTTGAATTGTGCTGGAGGAAGATTGGATCTAGCAGAGGGAGGATAACAGAGCTGGGAGTCAAGAGAATACAAATTCCTATTTTATTTTATTTTGTATTTGAATTTTAAGGTCTGTTTATTAAGTTCAATGAAGAAAGCTAACAGAAGATATTCTCCTGAAAATTATTTTTTGTTAGAAAACAAGAAAGGAAAATCAAAACCCTCTGAGCATAGCCACAGATGCTGTGGCAGTCAAGCCTGTCTGCAGATGGGGACAGTCCACCTGTCAGGAGTCACCCCCCCCGACCCCTGGGGCAGCAGGATTGTGTTCCAGATCGTCCCCATCACCCTCCAGCCCCAAATCATCCGTTTCCTGGAACCAGGACTCATCTACTTCCACCTTGTTTCCAACATCCTCTAAGAACTGGATATCAGATGTGCAATTATGATCTGTTTTAAATAACTGTTTCCCACTTAATTTATCTTTTCCAGCTTGTTCTTATTTCATCCATTTCTTTTTAATTTCCAAAAGTTCGGCATCGAACTTAGTCTTCCAATTTAAGAAATTCTCAATTGTAACATGAGTGCCATGGAATAATTGCTTTTCTTCTGCTTCTTTTTCTTTCTGTTTCTTTTCTTCTTCTCTTTCCAGTTTTCATCTGATCTACTATTTCATTTAATTTTCTTCTTGCACTGCCGTCACTAGAGTAAAGATCATCACCATACCTAGATTTTCTTCAGCCTGTAACGCTAATAATTTTAAAATGTTTGAGACATCATTGAGAATATTTCATAAAGGGGAGCTTCATCTGGGTGTTTTTCCCTGTATGTAAACTCGAGGGTCATCTGGACAGTTTCAACGTTTTCTCCAGCCTCCGATGTCACGGTAATAGTGAAGCTGGGTGGATTTTCCAACAACGCTTAGCAGGACCTTGTCAAGTGAAGCACGACTGAAAGAGAATGTGGTGTCAAGAGAGTCCATTCATATTTTTATATTTTGGAAGACTGGTTGTTAAGAGGGTTGGATCAAGGCGCGACCAAGCTGTGCAGAAGTCGGTGTAGGTGGACTTCAGGGCCTCTGGCTCCTGGCGCTGCTCCTTGCAGTAACCTGTCATCGTGGCCCTTGCTGTGCCAGTGGATCGCCCAGACACCCAGGGAGCACGTAGCAGTCTAGGCCACGGCCGCCCCTATTACATTTTAGAAATAACTACAGTCCTTTTACATCGTGTCAGTTTTACTAAAGAATTGATATTCCTCATTTCACCACAAGATTTTTTAAAAAGCAACTAAAGTTTATATGATTTGATATACCTTGTCCTGTTTCAGAATGCAAAATTCCAGAAGTAAAGTTTATGGTCAACATACAGGCATATAAATCATTACTCAATCGTAGTCATTGGGAATTGTTACAAGACTTCTAGTTATTTTTCAATATACACCCCTCTATCCCAATTTTCAGTCTACCTTCGGTGGTCTTTTATTAATACTCATAATCGGCCCCCTTATGCAGAAAATACAAACACAGAAGTAAAATATTAAATAACATCCCACAAATTAATGTAAGTTACAATTGTTTATATATATATATATATATATATATATATATATAGAGAGAGAGAGAGAGAGAGAGAGAGAGAGAGAAAGAATCTCGCTATGTCACCCTGGGTAGAGTGAGTGGGGTCACAGGTCACAGCAACCTCAAACTCTTGGGCTGAAGGGATTCTTCTTACCTCCCAAATTAACTGAGACTACAGGCGCCTGCCACAACGCCCAGCTATTTTTTGTTGCAATTGTTGTTGTTTAGCTGGCCCCTGGCCAGGTTCAAACCCACCACCCTCGTGTATGTGGCTAGGACCATAACCACTGATCAAGCCTACCATCGTTAATATTAAATGGACTTTTCTCTGTATCATCCAGAGTAGTAAGGACTATCCATAAATGACTTCTGAATGCTTGAAATGTGCTTGGTGAAACTAAAAAATTGCATTTGTTCCTTCTCAGCTTCCAAAGTACTGGAATTATGAGTGTGAGCTACAGCTCACTATTATATACCCATAATAATTAATAATAAAAATAAAGAAAAAAATAGAATTTCTTATTTCATCTTTTTTTATTAATTTAAGCTTAAATGTATAGCTTGTGGTTACTATATTGGACAACACAGTTATAAAGATTATTTAATGAATACATACAGATGAAAATAAAATAATATTTGCAAAAGTAAAATCATGCTATAAAAACTATTTGTAATATAAACATTCGATTTATGTTAGAAACCATTTATTTTAAAAAAGAAGCAAAAGTGAAAATGGGAGACTTGATGATATTAAAACATTATGTCTACTAAATAAATAATAGCACTTTCTGACAGATCTCACTAAAGTTAAAGACTTGAAAAGCATTGAGGTGCTTCTTGTAAGCTCTGTGGTTTAGCTGACTCTTAAATAAGGAAAGTAATTATATTAGCTGTTGCCTGGTTTTCCGATTTCCTCTGCCCTTACTATCATTTTTGCTTAGTTATGCTATTCTTTTAACATCATCCAAGTTCATGTTGCTTCAATTCTGTTTTACATCCAGAAAAAAATTTTCAATAGCGTTATTAGTTTTGAATGAATCCAATGCTCATGATGCTCATAACTTCTTACCACTATTATTCCATTTTGAAAAACTTCAATTCAGGCTGGGCACAGTGGCTCACACTGTTATTTTAGTTCTCTGGGAGGTTAAGGCACGTGAACTGCTTGAGCTCAGGAATTCAAAACCAGCCAGAGCAAAAGCCAGACCCTATCTCTACTAAAATAGAAAAACTAGCTGGGCTTTGTGGCGGGTGCCTGTAGTGCCACTTCTTGGGAGGCTGAAACGAGACATTTCTTGACCCCAAGAGCTAGAAGTTGCTGTGAGCTAGACTGGTATCCTAGCACTCTACCCAGGGTGACAGAGTGACACTCTGCAAAAAAAAACAAAACCTTTAATTCAATGTTGATTACATCATAGTTTTTCCAAGAATGATTAACAGGTTCTATGTTCTTCTTCCATTTAAAAGGAAATATTTGAGAATATCTATTTGCTACTTTTATTTTTAATAGCATTTATTATTAAGTATATTGTTCTAAATATCTATTCCTACATTAAAAAATTCTAGAACTTAGTGGCTCAAAATAGAAAACAATTTTATTTTCTCACCCTTTTCTGGAGCAAAAAAGCAGAAAGAGTCTGGTGGGATAGCTGGGCTCTGTTCCAGCATATGTGGAGCTTTTCCTGAGATGACTGAGGCTGCTCAGACTGGAACGTGTGAGATAGCTTTTCATTTAAGGACACTCCAACTGTCTTCTCTCTCTCCAACAAGGCGATCTTACATTTGAGCTCAAGAATTGAAGCTAAAGGAATTGTAACACCAGCCCGTGTAACGTGAGGTTAGCTCTGTCACACCATCTCTTATTCACTTGTTCAAAAAAGGGATGGCATAGAGTCCACCTTGGAACCAGTACAGGCAACGGCTGCAAACTTGGACACAGGGACTCACATATACTAATCTCTGGTTACATTGTTCTTCGGAAATTTCTAGACCTTCTTGCATTGTTGCTCACGTAATGTCAAGAAATTTTAAGTCAGCTAAAATCCTTCCACCAGACCATTCTCGTTAGGCACACAAGCATTCTATTATTTTTCTTTCTTAGTATTTGGACAATTATTCTTTTATACTTAAAATTATCTGTTAATTAGTGTGTGTATTTCCAGTATTTTGGAACCCAGAGTGTCCTTATGCCTGCAAATTCTTTCTCTTTTTCCATTATACCCTGGAAATTCTGCATTGTAACTTTCAATAGATTTGTTTCATTGCTCATTTCCTAACATAGGAAACAATTATGTTTATGTTGGATGGTATCTCTAATTACTTTAACATTTTTGTCTTTTTCATGTGTATGCTATTTATTATCTTAATCTTTTCCTATGTGAATCAATTGTAGCAGTGTTTTCAATTTATTCAATAATTGCATAATCATGCTGTTTTGGCCTCCTACTTGTTCTTTTTCTAATCTCCCTTCTTATCTCTTTCTGCTGTTTTATTATCTTCACTAATTGCTCTTTATATTAAGTTAATGTTCTAATTAAGTAGCACTTTGTATCATGCGATGATGTAGAATTATCTTCCATATATTGAGCTAGGTTCTCTTCTTTATTTATTGTTTGAAGAGTCTGTAACTTTCCTCTCTCAGAATGCATGCATAGCATTTATTTTCATCTTGCTCAAATTTAACTCTTCCCATTGATGCAGGACAAGGTGGCCCCACCAAGTGCCGCCTTAGCCCTGGCAGTGCGGAAGCTGTGGCGGATAGAGGAACCAGCTTACTGGAAGGGTCAGACACCTGCCAAGGAGACACTGGAGCCTTGCTTTCTCCTCACCCCCCCCCATCCCCACCCCCGTGCTCTTCTGGCTAGTCCTTTTCATATTTGGCACCTTGCTGTCTCCTGTTGTGCAGTGCTTACTGGCCTGTCATGTCAATGTCATGTCAGTTTCAAGGGCCTGAACTTTCATTGGACAGCTGGTTCTAACTGAGGAAGATCCACACCCTAAAAATTCAGGCAAAACAACCCCCTGGGACTATATAAATCCTTGATCAGAGGGCCCCAAAACAGACCTCAGACCGGACCTGGGAGAGGGAGCAGGAGAGCTTGTTCCCCTCCTGGGTCCTTTCTGCCAGGTTTGGTTCTTGAAATTGTTGTAATTCTGTTTCTGTAAATAAATCCTGACTTACCACTACTCCTGTGGTCCGTTGATTCCTTCTTGGACTCGCTGAGACCAAGAACCTGAAACTCCAGTATCACCATGGTATCTGAGAGTGTGCCCATATCCATTCTCAAGTTGAAATATTACTATTTTAACAACTTTATGTTGCTTGAAGGAATGGCATAGAAAAAAAGAAAACTTGGAAGAAATAGTGTGCTCTATTCATTTGTGTTGCCCTTTCTTTTGAGATTTTGTTAAGGCTTTCAAACCAGTATTCACTAATCATTCAATGAGTAGCCTTAAAATTATTAAATTATTTTCTCATTTCACTCTATAACCCTGGAATCTTCTCCATTGTCTATATTCTCTTTTTGTCTGTTTCTCTTATTTCTCCCTAGAGCTTTTCCAAATACTATTACATAAATAAAAAAGAAAGCACAAGTAGGGCAGCGCCTGTGGCTCAGTGCGTAGGGCCCCGGCCCCGTACACCAAGGGTGGCAGGTTCAAACCCAGCCCCCGCCAAACTGCATCAAAAAATAGCCAGACGTTGTGGCAGGTGCCAGCTACTCGGGAGGCTGAGGCAAGAGAATCATCTAAGTCCAGGAGTTGGAGGTTGCTGTGAGCTGTGACTCCACGGCAGTCTACTGAGGATAAAGGGAGACTCTGTCTCGGAGAAAAAAAAGAGAAAAAAAGGAAGCACAAGTAACTACTCAGACTTCATATGTACTAATATTTTGTTTGTATGAGTAAGAATTCTGAATATTATATTAACTTATCAGTATGGGCCCAGTTATATAAAATAAACTAAGAGTTTTTCTATTCTCAACTATCCAATCTTCATGTGTCCTCTTATTAAGTTGGAATAATCTCCATTTTCTTTTGTGCTTGAGAGAGGTGAAAACAATTCAGCAGGACATTTTAATTCACTATTTTAATCCAGACATACTTCTCCACATTTTGGCTCTGTCTTTCAGACGTCATTCAGTCATTGGATTGTGTCTGCTTCCACCGTAACAGCTGCCATAGATTTTTTGTTTCTTTGCCAATTCATCTTACACATTATTCACTGGGAATATATGGGGGTGTGCCCTGTGTTTGGTATTGGTGCCTACTATATAATTAAAATCTGGTCTCTCTCCCTCTCCTCACTGTCTCTCTTTTTCACTTTGTTCCCCACTCTGTGGTTTCTGAGACCTTTCCTTGGACCCACGTCACGTAGCCTAAATTTTTGTTTCTCAAAGATAAAGATTTTCCATCTAACAAGACACCTTTGCGAGAAGTCTCTAGACTAAGCTTGTGTGCCAGTGTTTGGGTTTACAAAAATATCTGAATTTTAAATAAAAATAGTTTCTTTCAAGATGAAACCTAATAACATTTATCTTTTCCTGAACATAGTCATATTTAAACTGAGAAGTCCCCTTAAATTTAGCTCCAAGACATTCCCCCACCCAGAAATGTTTTTCATGTTACTAACAAACCCCTAAAGCAAACACCCAGGTGGTAGTAAACAGAAAGAGGTAACATTACCTTCTTTGTTCTTTAAATCAGATCGACACATCTACCTGTGTACCAACCTGATACGAATCTCTCTCCTGCATGTTCGTTTTTCACCTATTCTGATGCACTCAGATTTTAAGAACCTCCCTCCCAAGTCCAGGTTTGACCTGCCTTCTCAATTTGAAAAACACTGTAGATTTTTCACTCTCTCTATTCCACTCTCAAACTTCTCTCTGCAGAAAACAGCTAGCAGCAGCTGCAACTGTTTCTAACCGGAACAGTTGCACATTTACGAGGAGAGAGGTTGCTTTCAATATATGAAAATGCAGCAGTTAGATAAAATCTTTCCTCTGCTGACTGGGAAAGGAAAAAAAAAAAAACAGGCAAAAAGCTTTTTGTACAATTTTAGAACTTTGGCTATAATTATGCACATATAGGTGTCAGACAGAATGACCCATGTAAGTAACAATAAATACCTCTGAATCATTTTATTAACCTTTTTTTTATTTGCCATTTATTGCAAAAGTGACCTTTCCAAAGCTGCTTAATTCACTTAAGTTATTATAACTTTGAACAATACTTAGGAAAGAGAGGCATTTTATTACTATAAGATCATCTTGTTAACAATAAAAGCAATTCTCAGGCGAAATTGTGTAAGGATAGATGTACTTGACAGCCTTCTTACTACCTAATTCATCATATTAGTAGACAGTGCTTAAAAAAATCTAAATAAAGCATTTAGATTAGATTATCCTTGTGGTCAATCTAATCTAAATGCTTTATTTTATAATTAAATAAAATTATATCCAAATAAATTAATTCAATCAAGCAGTTTCCTCTTAGAACATCACAACGCTACTTAATAACATGCCATCACTAGAACATGAGTTATTTAGTTGACCACCCATTTTTCTCACCACTAATTTATACCACCTTTCTAAAACCACCCAGATAGAAAATGTCTGTTTATTCCTATGAAATAATGGTAAAGAACACACATTCCACACCTTACCATCTGTGTCACCTTAAGGGGTATTACTTAATCTCATGACTTAATTTTCTTATTAGAAAAGGAAACGGTAATCAAACTTACTATCTTCTAACTTAAAAATAAAACAAGGGAGGAGGCGCCAAGATGGTGGCCGAGTAACAGCTTCCTTGCAACTGGGCTCGGTGAGACTGGGGAGAGAAGACTTCAGGCATCTCTGGCTGACGAGATCTGCCCAGAAACATCCCTTTGGGGACACAAGGAGACAGCGTGAAGCTTCTG